>JASKGO010005453.1:0-22004 GCA_030556065.1 Holobus sp. GC000080
TTCCAATTGAAATTTTTATTTATGTATTTTACCTGAAAAACTAAAATATTAATTGAAAGTAATATTTTGTTTTACGATATTATAAATTTTAATTAAATTAATATTTATTTTATTTAAACTTTAAAGGTCATTTAAATTCAATTACCCTTTTCAACAATTTTTATCATTTTTTTAAATTTTTTTAATAAAAAAAATGGAAATTTCAATTAAAATGTTTATTTTTAATTGCATTACTAAAATTTCAATTGATTTTAGTTATGTTGGTATAAATTGACTAGAATACTTTAATGTTTGTTGACAACATTTAATGAAATTTTAATAATTTCATGGAATTTAATTTTTTTAATTAATATGCTAAAAATTTATTGTATTTAATTTCAATATTTATAAAAAAAATATATAATTTTGATTTTTTATACAAAAAAAAAATGAATACGTTTTTCGTGAATCATTCAAATAAAAATAAAAGTTTCTTAATTTCAAAGAAAATTTCAAATTAAATTTATTAATTAGCTTAAAATTTTATTTGATTTAATCTTTACCAATTGGTAAATTGGTGTTGTGAAATTTCGAAATAGAAATTAAATTTCTAGTTTCAAAAGTAAAATGCATTTAATTTATAGTTTATTTTATATATTTATTTTTTATTATTATTAAAACGCCAATAAAAATTGATTGAAAAAAAAATCCTCCATAAAAGAAACTTTAAAATAAAAATCCAACGAAGAATAAACTAAACTATCAATTAATTGGGCTTACAAGGATAATTAGTCGTGCAGTGTATGTTTAGCAGGCTAAAGTGAAATGATAAAAGCGCGCAATTTATCATAAAATAATAATAAATTCTACCGGCAGTGCCGCCGCCACCGCCGCCGGGCTCTTCGCTGTGTCAGCTGGTCTTCGCTATTAATTTCCTTCCGCCCCCTAAATAAATTAGAGTCGCTCTTAAAAATATCCCAACCAACAAATTTACTATACTTATAACTTCTTCTTCCCTTCTTCCCTTCTTCCCTTCTTCCCTTCTTCTAAAAGCTACTACTCAGAAAGCTCTATTTCATATTTCTAAATAAATATTTAAAAACTGCTTCTCCTTCTTCGACCCTTTGCTTAGACACTAAAACTAACCCATAACATACAACCGAGTGAGAAGTATAGAAAACTGGTTACAGAAATAAATTGACAATAAAATCACTGCATATTTTCGGTTAATGAGCAATTAAAAAAAACCTACACTAACACCCAAAGAAGAAATACAAGCAGCTGTTTAAGCAAAAGCAGAGAGAGCTAAGAAAGCTTTTCTAAATAAGTGTTCGATGATGGGTGAAACACGTGTAAGATTTTTAAAATAGATCATAAACTTTGCGTTCCGCCACTCAATGTCTTCATTTTCTTTTTCTTGTTTTTCTCTTTTTGTGTTTCTTTTTTTTTTTTTTTGACTGCTGCTGCTGCAGCTCGTTGCTCGTTGCTTTAATTAATGCAGATAAGATTTTTAGTCTGCAGCACGAATATTCTAATCACGGTAATTACTGGTGTAACAAAGTCTTTTCTACTGCAAGTAGATTGCTTTTAATTTGAATTAAAGGGTGTCTTTTTCTTTTACACAATATACAGGGTGTTTTTCCCTTTTTCTGTTTATTATTCCATAATTTTGATATTTGCAGTTTTTTTTAATTATTAATTTAAATTATCTTCTTAATAATTAATCAAAAATACTAGGAAAAAGGGAATTAAAAAAAAAAAAAAGAATAATTTTAAAATTTAAAAGAAAATTAAATTACAAAAGCAAAACCGTTGATTTCCAACCGAAAATCATTGCTTTGATATAATGCAACTAATAAACCGGATTAGCAAATTACCAATTATTCGATTGAATGTATAGCTATGCGGATCATTGTTTAATTATCCGTAATTGCGTTTGAATAACCGCGGGCCGTGTAATTTCAGCTGCTTAAAATTGTTTTCCGTTAATTTCCGTTGTCGTTTTTATTTTGCTTTTGTTTTTTCTACGTAGGTGTTTGTGGGAAAATGCATTAAGGACATTTTAAGTGAGTGTTGGCTGTTAGGTGTATACAGCAGGAGAGAAAGTGTAAGTGCGCTTTAATAGGAAAGGGAAAAAAAACGGTTGAAAAAGAAAATGAGGGCGAAATGTGTAATGTAGAGACAGAGTAAAACTGTGCAGTGGAAGAAAGAAGAGAGGTTTTCGAGAGCGCTTTTTAAGGACATCGCATCAGGATTTTTAGTCCTTATTGTGTTTAAGCGCTCGCTCACTTGACTATAATGAATGAAGAAACATGAAATCATTAATAACGCAATCACGAGAAGACTGAGGCAAAACATTTGCTTGCGAAATTAAGGGCGCATTAATCTAGCGGAAAGCCCTCTTGCGAGAAGAGCAAAAAATCTGAATTGCTTAATTTTACATTTTTTTTTTTTTTTTTTCATTATTTTTCTAAAATGCTTTTTACTATATTACTTATTTTTATTTATAACTTAATTTAATATTTAATTTATAATCTTCGTAATTTTAATTGAAAAATATTAATGAAAAGCAGGATTTTATTTATTGTTAAAGAGGAAATTTAAGTTTTTCTCTTTAATTCACCCTGTATAAGTTAATTTAGTTTAATCGAGTCCGCAGAGAGCTGAAATGCGGAAAAAGCCAACGAATAAATATGAGCGCTATTTATTTGAAGTTAATATTAAAGCGGTTTACGAATTTACTGCATTTTCATTAAAGTGAATTTCAATTTGGATTATTTAATTTTTATTATTAAAATAATTAAATCTCTGTGTTTAGATTTATACTGGGCAATTAAAAATATATTCAAAAGATAAATATATTTTTACTTTATGATTAGATACAATTTTTAATTCTGTTTTTGTTCATTAATTTGTTGTTTCCTTTTTTTTAAATTAATTATCGCGTTTTATATTTCTAATCTAAATTACTAATTTAATCAACTTTCACTATGCTCTTTTTTTAATCATCAAATACTTCTTTTTGTTTTGTGAAATCGGTTTTTGAAATAAAACCTTAAATTAAAGTTCTTCAAAACTTTTTTTTTAAACTTGGTAATTAATTTATTAAATAAGTTAGGAAATGTTATTATTTATCGAAAATATAAATGAAATTTAATTAATTAAAAAAATCATTAAATAATAACTAACTTTCAAATGAAACTTAAATGTTATACAAAATAATTTCATATTAATTTTGATTCTAAGAAAATTATTTGATTGGAAAATTTTAATATTCATTGGAAAGTATAAATGAAACCAAAATTTAAAAAAATTAATTAACAAACTTAAAATTTAAGTTGATTTTTGTTACAAAAATAATATTTTAAAATTTTCAATTATAATAAACGTTGAATTAACTAAAAACTAAATAAAAATGCTGAATTCCGTCCAAAAAAAAAAAATGCTTTTATTGCTAAATATTTCATTTTTCATTTCTAATTGTGATTACAGAAATAATTACCATTCACTGCACACTTTATAACTAAATTCTTATTCTTTTCATAAGTAAAAAATAGTTTCAAAGTGGATTATTAAAAAAGGACTTTATTTTAATACAAATTTAGGTAAAACCGTTTAAAAAGAAAACCTTCAAAAAGAAAGAGAAGAAAAGCAAAAACAAGTGAAATTTATGCGAATAATTTTAGCAAAGTGCAAAAATTGGCAATTCAAGTATAAGTGATTAGGTACACTTGCAGTTGATAATAATTTAGCAGTAACCTCCTGCAGTCCTCCAGATAACAACACCGGATGCGCAAAAGCTTACACCACTAAAACGCTTTATTTATTCCCAACACGTCCTTCTTCTTCTACTACTACTACATCCCAACATCTTCTTGTTCCTGTTCCTCCTGCTTGCCGCCTCTCTTCTTTCACTCTTTCACACACCGTTTGCTGTTCTGCAGTCGCATTCATCCCTATCTTCCCCTCTCTGTGTCTCCATTTGGTTTTCTACTTTTTCCCATCGGTGAAAAGGACCAAAGACAGGACCTCTAGAGTACCGCACGTAGCGCTGTACTCCTTGCGGACTTTCCTGACAGGAAACGCACCCTAAGACCGCAATCCTTTTTTTATTATTTACAAATTCTTTGCTTGATTTTTCAATTTTTTTTCTTCTTTCTTTTTGATTATTTTATTTTTTATTGTTAATAAAAATTGTGCTTTTTTAAATTGTTGATTAATTAAGCTGTTAAAAAAACGGAAGGGATGTGAAGGATTCACGTGGAAAAAATATGAGTGACCTCGGAGGGATTAATGGGATTAAAAGGACCGCGTGTTGAGTAACAAATGTTGTAACTCTGAAAGTTAAGGGTTGCTTTTTACATACATATATAGCAAACAAGTATGTTGCTTAATGTGTTTGTTTGCAGACTCTGATTTATTTTTCATTTTTATTTTTCTGTTTCTGCCTAAATGAAAATTTATTTGTTTTTTCGGTTTCAAATGATATGACCTTTATTTTTGATTTACAAATATTTCTATTTTTATATTATCTATTGTTTAACTTTTTTGAATCTTAATTAAGTAATTTTTAGTAAAAAAAATACTTTTTGTAAATTTTTAATGCAAAATAAAAAAAATACTTTTAAAAATGGTTCTAGAAGAAGCAGAATCGGCTAAAGTTCTAATCATCTAAGATTATGTCCAAAAATCAGGGCCATTTTTTTAAATCGATTTTCGGGTCAATTTAAATAATAAAAATTGACACACATTTGGTTTTTTTTTTAGCTAAATTTAACTCAAGAAATCAGCAAGAAATTCTAAAAAGTGAAAAAAACCTAAATGTTGCCATTTAATGCAAAAGGGCTGGATTAATTTCCGATAAAACCGAAAGTAGTACAAAATTTAAATTTTCTTTATTCAATCCGAATTGATGTCTTATAGGAATATGAAAAATTTCATAAAATTCGGCTGGTAAATAACGAAATGAAGGCCACTTTTCAGTTTCACTCTGTATAAGTGAATAAATTTAACATTTACAGATAAAAAGGATAAATTTAGGTACCTACTTCAAAAAAGAAAAAAGCGAGTTAAATTTAAAATTTACTGACTGAACATTAGAGATAAGCTGGTAAAACACGGAAGACACTTAAAAACAATGGAAAAGCGAGGAAGGATGGGGAAACCCGTTAATGACGAAAAGTGCAATGGATAGAAAGAAATGGTCCAAGGGAAAACTAACGCTTAGAGCCTTATAGTATAGCGCGAATTGGTGGAAATTTCGATTTGTTACGCGAATCGAGCGGAGAAGAATTACGAGCAGACAATTCCTTAGCGATTCTTCGAGTTGAACGTTCCGCAATGGTTCTCGCTTTTCGTTCGTTCGAGAAGTAACGACTGCGACGATATACCGTCGCCGTATAGCCGTGTCCGCCACCGCACCTTTTAAATTGCTACCGTACCTACAACTCCGCAAATTCATAAAGGAAATTCTTTTTTCTATTTCCCCATTTTTGTGCGAATGCCTCTCTGTATTTCAGTGTTTGTGCGCCCTGTGCTGAGAGATCAGGTAGGGCGCCCTTTGTGGGGAAAAAAAAAACGGAGAAAGAACTCAAGAGCATCGGTACTTGTAATAATGGAGAATTCGAAATTTATTGCGAAACTTTCGCAATGTGCTACTACTACACACATTGCTAGTCTTTCTTTTTTCATTCCTCGGGACCTAAACGGCGGTAGCCTGATGCGAATACACTTTTAGGTCTCGTTTCATGACGGAAATTTATATCATAGCAGCCACTCAAATGGCCTTATTAAAAATTTCCACCACTTGCTGAAATAATTTACGATTTCCATTTTTTTTTTCCATGGGATTTTTGGTTTTTAATCAGTGTTAAATTTTTTTACATCTATTAATAAAAACAAAATCAATCAAATCCATTTGAAAATCTACGTTTATAAAAAAAAGCTTTTGATCTAATTTTAAAATGAAATAAAAGTTTAAACTAAAAATTCAACTGATGCAGTGACGGAAAAAAATATAATGCGAGGTACTTAAACCGATGAATGTTAAATATTTAATATTGGAACTCGCAAAGAGAGAGAAAGACGAGGCATTATGCAGAAGCGAAATTATATAATGCACAGTATAAAGTTATATCGGAATAGATAAAACAACGAAACAGCCAATAATAACAGCAAAGCTTTTATGGAACTGTTTAAAGCCTCTTAAAAGTCAAACTAGTTTGCGAATTCTGTAATTTACAATCGGAGCATTTAATGTCCGTTTTAAATTTGCGCGCAGTTTGAATCGAGTTTGAACCTCGCCAAGGGTGATTAAAACTCCGCCCAAATTATCCCTTTTCGCAAATATACATCAGAAACCGTAAAAATTTATTATACTTTCATCGATCGGATGGATCCCTCTGAACCCCCAAAACGTAACTGCTAAATCCCCGCTTCGGATCTTATTAGCAAACTAAATAATTTTGTTTGGCAGACGGACAAATCCATTACGGGTCCGAGAGAAGGCCAATTTTTTCCCAGCCCAATCTGGGAAATTTAAATTATTCATGCCTTTTAATCGATTCCCTCCAAGTTAGAAGGCTCCAACCGAAATGTTGGTCGTTAGTTTTTTTCCGTAAATAGTTTTAAGCACTTATAATTAGAATTTGTTGCTGTACGGTATACAGGATGATTAAAACAGTTGAGTTGGTATTATGATGGAATTTTATTTTAACTTAGTATAAATTGATTTTAATAAAGATTAATATTCTCTATCTATACAATGAGAGTTAATTTTCAAAAATTAAGAAGTTACTTATGAGAAAAAGCGGCTTATTTGTTGCACTCGCTTTTCATATACTGTAGAAATGGACTAGAACCTAGAATCTAGAACTTATTTTCTTGAAACAAAAAAGGTCATGTATGATGTTTAATCTTAGATTTTGTTGAAGAACAATATGCTTTATAAAATGATAGTAAAAATTAAAAATTCTAAGGGGTGACTTTAGAGTAAAGTTGACATAAATGAAGCACTTCTTGTACATTACGCTACAAGCGGGGACACCGAGCCCTTAAAAATTATTTCCCGAAAACCGGAAAGATATAAATAATATTTTCTTTTGCATTTTAATAAAGGACAATACATCCTATAAATTAATAGTAAAAATTAAAATAGAACAATGAGAATATGATGAATGGTGATAAAGTTGAGAAAATTCAATGAAAATCATTAAAAATATTCATTTTTATCTATTTTTATTTTTATTTTTTTGTGTTATTAATAATAAACATTTTTAAATAAAATAATATAGAAGTTGAGCAAAAAAAAATCGGACAATAATTTAAAATTAAATTTTGGAAAAATGGCCCATTTTATTTTTGACTTCAAATATTGCTTTGGTTTCCACAAAAGCAAACTTGGAGAAAAAAAAATTATTCCTCTTATCATTGACAAATAATACAAAATAAAATTTAATTACACCCAAAAATTTTGCTGACCGGTGTAATTAAACGAGATGGATCCTGTGGACCGTAAACTAAAATATGCATTATAAATGATGTGATATTAACAAAGTGCAGTAAGTCGGAGAAGGGAACGTTAATTAGCAATTTGCAGATATCAAATGACACAGTATGCCAACTAGAGAGCGTAATTGGACCGAAATTAAGCAGAATGCTGCGTCGTATTCGAATTAAGTGCGCATAATTCGTTCTTTAATAAGAAAAAGGAAAAATACTGACTAAAAATCGCACTGCCAACATTTTGTTTTTTGCAGTAATTGCAAATACATTTCGTTATTATTTTAAGTGTTTTTTTTTTTAATTTTTCTATTTATATTTTAAAAATAAAACAACAGAAAATATGAAAACGTCAACAATGGATCATTAAAACTTGGGAAACATCCGTAAGACATTAGCTTACTTTAAACTTTAAAGTAATTTAAACAGCGACATAAAAGTAAAACTTTTTAGTTGTTCATAATGACGAATAATAGAAGACAGAAAAGCATTGACACTAAGAGAGTCCACTTTCGCCCCTTTAAGAAATATGTTCCTTTTGACGAATTTCTTGGCTAATTAAAAACAAACATCAACACCAGCAACTAAAGAAGAGAAAAAGTTTTAAGTATATACTATATACTCGTACATAGTAAGTGGAGTTAAAAATGTAGTTGGAGAAGCAGAAGCTGTTCATTATCCGCGTCCTTCTTTTTTACTATATCCGCTTTTTATACTGATATTTTGCGTTTTCACTTAGCGGCCATAAAAAGTATAAAAAGTAAACTTTTTACGGAGGCACGACGAGTAAAAAAATTGTATGTATATATAGGAAAAAATAAAAGTACTCTCTTGACGAAAGTTGTCGACAGTCTAGCGGGGAGGGTTTTGAGAAGGTGCCGGTGGCGCTTTAAGTGACGGTCGTTTTTTATCGCCCCCCCCCCCCGTATAGTATACATATACCGTATACCCTACACTCGCCGCTTAATAGTCGTGTAATTAGAGCACAGCTTTTTCCTCGCCTCTGATTTATACTTTAACTTCTTTTTTTTTCTCCTTCTCAACCCCCAATTTTGCCTTTTTTCTTTTTTACGGTTTAATGAAACATTGCGGGGTAAACTTATAGGGGCAGTTTGATTGATGTTATTTTTGATTCTTTGTTTAATTTTCTATTCATATATTGCGAAAAATAATAATTATATCATAGAAATGCCAATTTGAATTGTATTTTCATTTTTATTTTGCTCCATATATTTTGCTTTCAAATACTTACTACTTCAATAAATTTTATTGAAACTTATTATTATTGTTAAAAATTAACAGGACAATTTTAACAAACCATTGCTTTAAACGGGCCAACCGACATCAAAGCATAGAGCGTCTTAAAGATACACTTTACGAATGTTACGTAAATTTGTAACGAATTATATATTTCCTTTCTTGAGTGGAAAGACCCACTAGGGTCAAACTCATTGTAATTCTTTGTGGCAATAATTATTATTATTAATAGTTCACAACAATCTTTTAGTTAATTTTGTTCACCCTGATGAAAAATTAATTCTAAATAATTGGATAAAAATCAGTCCTTCAGCTTTTTTTAAGTATTTTTTTAGATCTATTTTTGCTTTAGAAATATTTTCTGGATTTTTGATTTCATTCTTTACAATATGCGCTTAGAACTATTTTTTACATTTTAGACATAATCTAAAACATTTGTTTAATTTCATTGATGTTTAAAGCTTTTGTCTTGAATAATATTTTCAATTAATTTTTCTTAGTCTACACCAAATATCTTTGCAGTTAATTTAAAAAATACATATAATTTCAACTAACGTTTTATTTATTTATTTTTTTTTTAATCTCTTTTGTTTTTTTCTTTTTACAACTGAAATTTTTTATGTAACTTTTGGCAAGGAAAATCCTTTTATAAATAAGTAAAGCAAGCCATAGATGGAGAAAACGTTTAGTTGAGGGGAATTTCCAAGTGTATGTATACTGCATGTAGTAGCAAATGCGAGGGATAAGAATGTTTATCCATCTGAGTCGTAAAAAGGGAATTTATTCCCTTTAATTGTCAAATTAGGGAAACTTCCATTCCCTTAAACTCGTGACATGCCAGATAAGATCGTAATTCGTTTTGGGAAGTTTTAGAGGTCCCCAAATAAGATTTCCCCAACATCGATAAAAGTGTTCACAGTAAAGAAAAAAAAACAACCCAAATCTATCTTTGTACACTCTTACCTCTTACGTATTGTATTCTTTTTCTTCTTTAGATATTTATATACATAAATAAAAAACTTTTTGAAAGTCGAGTCTTTAAGTATTAAACTATTAATATTTATTTAAAAAAAAAGGAATTTTTCATCATATAGGTTTACAAATTTTATTATTTTCTTCTTACTTTCTGTTTTAAATTAAAACTTTTAATGCATAAATTCTGAGAGTACGTGTTAATAGACAGTAAGTTATCCTTTCATAACATTCAAAGTTTTCTCTGTTTTAATCAAAAACCATTGGAGTCGATTCCGTGCACTTGAAAAATATTTCCGGGCAACTGGAAAAACGTGGATGAAATTTTATTTTGGATTTTGATAACGGATAATTTTCCCTGCAAATTTACAGTAAAAATTTTAAAATTGTTGTGGTGACTTTTGAGAAAATTTGATTTACATGTTGCACTCATGTTGCCCTAGAAATTGACACCGGGCAATTAAAAATTATTTCTTTGAAACAAAAATAGAGAAAATAAAATTTTGACTTTAATTTAGCATTAATCTAATTTTTTTTTTCTAAGTTTTTAATAATCATTACCCTTAATAAATATCTCAAAAGTTGAGCAGAAATATTTTCGGTAATAATTTAAAATTAAATTTTGAAAAAATCGGCAATTTTCTTAAGAATTCAAAAAATTGCTTTAGTTTCTACAAAAGCAAACTTTGATAAAAAAATTAAGTTTTTCCCTTATCAATGACGAAGAATTAACTAAAATTTCACACACATTCAGCAGCAAGGCCTAAAAATCGAGTTGACTAGTGTTATCAAATAATAAGAAATAAATAAAAGGGAAATTGAAAAATTCGAAAACAAAGAAACAAAGAATTAATTTTGCAAACATCCTGTAAGATAAAAGCTAAAAAAGCAAATAAAACAGGTTTGCGTGTGCTCTGTGTTCTTTCTAGCTCTTAAAAAGGAAGATCGTGCAACTATTTGTTCAAAGTGTTTCGCGCAACAAGGACGAACGCGAATAATGTATAGCAGCAACAAAAAAGACAAGGAGAGTGGAAGTTTCATTTTGTAATATAATCCGTTGTGCGTTTTCATTAGTAAAAAGCTGCTAATTGGAATTTAATGAAGCACTGATTCAGCTTATCTTAACCTTAGTATTTTATACGTACAGCTTCTACAGCGAATAAAAATTCCATATAACATTATAACAATTTCCTTGAAAGCATTTATTTATTGTTTAATTTTATTATTATCTCATTTTCTATTTAAGTCGAGGCTTTTTGCATCTTCTTTAATTCAATATTTATTATTGTTTCAATAAGGAGAACGTTAAGCATGTTTAAATGCTTTTCGCGTATCGATTATTATGATACTCGTAGTTGCCAATTAGAATTTATGATTATTAATTACTATTGATTTGTGTAACTGCGGTACGTAACTAACTGTATTGTTAATTAGTTTTCGGTGTAAATTTTCGAAGAATTTCTGAATGATTAATTGTACAAAATTAAATGTTCTATTGTTATTTGTGTTTTCAACTAATTAAATAGTTTGTATTTTTTAATTTAGTTATGTTTTTCTTCATTTTTATTTCATTTGTTAATTTATAAATTAATGCAGTACGCAGTGCTCAATGTTTTATTATCGTAATAAATCATTTTTGTTAACTGAATCCGCAAGATTATTTTTTTTATTACGTTGTACGTTGTACGTAATTAGCAATAAATAAGAAATACCATTATTCTTCAAGCAATGTTGTTTATTATTAGTTTATCATAAAGTTTTAATTTCGTTTCAAGTAGTTCGCTCCAAGTTTTAAATAATTTGCCACTCGCTTTGTTATTGTTGTGTTGTATTAAGTTTATTAATCAAAACTTATTTAATAATGTTAATATTTTAAATGTACACAAATTTTTACATAATTATTACATAATAATAAAATTACATAAAATTTATTAAATTTGTAAAAATTAATTAATCTTTTAACATTTAATTTTCCCCCGTTAAGTTAATTGACGGATTATGGAATTAAATAAACATTATTGGATTTTAACGGTTTTCTCTCATTAGCAATTTCCATTTCCATTGGTGTTTGTTATTATTAGCAATTAAATATTACCCAAATCATCCTAAATTATTTGAATTATTTATTTTGCATTTGGTTTCATTATTAGCATATTAATTATGCAATTCTGTTTATTTTTTGTCTTTGTTCTTAAGTGGAAATCGCACTTTTAATTATTTTTAGCGGGCAAAATTGCATTCATTTTGATAATAGTTGTTGATTTTCAATTAAATTATTGTTTCTCAATTAATAGTAATTTACTATTTATAAACCAAAAATGTGGAAAATTAATTAATTTGTCTTGAAAGTGATTAATAATTAATTTATTTATTACTTCTGTTTTATTGTGTTCTATTTTATTGGTTCTTAAAAGGAAATCGCACTTTTATTTATAATTGGGGGATAAAATTATATTTATTTTAATAATTTCAATTGGTTTCCATTTTGATTATTTATTTTTAATTTATGGTAATTTGTTAATAAACAAAAAAAGTGTTAAATTATTTAATTTACCTTGATTTTCATTATTAAATTATTTACTATTACTTCTGTTTTTTTTTGTTCTTAATTTTCTTTAAATCTGATTATAAATAAAATTATTTTGGATTATTTTTTTGTTCTTAATAGGAAAATGAACTTTTATTTGTAATTAGGGGCCAAAATTGCCTTTATTATAGTATTATGTGTTGATTTTCATGTCAATTATTGTTTCTCAATTAATATTAATTTATTAATATGTCAAAAGCGTGGTAATTAATTCGCCTCGAATTTGGCTATTAATTAATTTATTTATTACTTCTGTTTTTGATTAATTTATTCTTAAAAAATGCACTTTTATTTGTAATTAAGGACCAAAATTTATTTATTTTAATAACTTAAATTGATTTCTTTTGAACTTATTTATTCTCAATTAATTGTCATTTGTTAATTAACCAGAAACAAGGTAAATTATTTAATTTTTCATAAATTTGATTAATTAATTAATTAAATATTTTGTTTTTTTTTTTGTTATTCTTTAAATGAAAATTCAATTTTATTTATAATTAAGGGTCAAATTTTCATTTATTTTAATAATATCTGTTGATATTTACTTTAATTATTATTAATGTACTTCAAATATGGTAAATTATTTAATTTGCCTTGAATTGTATTGGATTATTAATTAATCAATTAAGGTATTTCTGTTTATTTTGTTATTATTTGTTCTTAATAGGAAAACTCACTTTTGTTAATGATTGAGGGCCAAAATTTCATTTATTTTGATTATTTCAATTGATTTCCATTTTGATTATTTATTCCCAATTAATAGTAACTTGTTAAAAAAACTAAAAACAAGGAATATTCTTTTTTTTTTTCTTTAATTTTATTATTTAATTAATTTAAGATTTTTATTTAAGGAATAACAATAATTTTAATTATTTTTTTAGTTAAACCTAACTTTAAAAATACATTTTTTGTTTTTACTTAACTCCATTGTTTTGTTGTTGTTTTTTTAAGTTATATTACATTAAAGTTTTTTTTTTATATAAAAAAAGAAAACCGAAAAAATAATGAAAACATTATTTAGGGCCCCAACATCAACATTTTATTTATTTATTTTATTGAAAAATTTAATTATTAGATTCGAAAACAATTAGGTTAGGTTAGGTTAGATTTGGTAACTTATTTCTATTATCCCATTTGAAATACATTTCAATTTATCTTAGTCGTGTATAATCAAACTGATTTCTTACTGTTACTGGCTTCTTAACACGGCTCTGCTTTTACAGAATCTATCTACAAAATTATGTTCATACGCTTGTAAAACCATCGATTATGCAAAAAAAAAAACAACAAGCAAAAAAAAAATGAACACATTATTTATGTATACGTATTGATTATATGGGAAACATAAGTTCAACACACAAGTTGCAAAGTTTCCCCCAGAACCACCCTCAAGCTAAATAACATATGTTCTTAAGCTTTACCTTTATATGCTTTATGTTTACAAGAGCAACATTAACTACATACTATATTCATAACTGGCAAGGACGCGATTGCATATTTTAATTAGTAAAACAAACACGCTCATATCTCCCACAGGTATAAAAATACCTGGGCTTATAATAATGTGTCTACCTATAGTATATGAATAATTAATTAATGCGATAATTGTATTGTACCGGTAAATTTTATAAAACAATTATTCACGTTTATTATAACATCTTAACTACAGTCGTTTTTCTTTTTTAATTTGCCTCTTTTTTTTTTCTCCTGCCCATTTAAATTTTTTGTTACCATCCATTTGTAAAGTGATTACATAATTATAATCCATGCGGAATTATGTGGAATAGCATTAATATAATTAACGTTTCTTTTATTGTGCGGTATATTATATTAATTTTACGACCATGAGATGTGTGTTTTTTGTTTGGTTATTATTGTTGCTAATTGAAAATCCGCGAATTGATCGCATTTTATACCTATATTATATTGGTCTACCTGTTACGTCATCGTTTTTTAATTTGCTTATTGTTGTTATTATTGGCATTATTGCATAATTATAATACCGCAGCGTTTTCGCTTCATTTGTTTATCTTTATTTAATTATAATATATTCCTATCTTACAAGGTAATAAAAGAGAATCAGATCAATTAATTGAAGTAACGACTGTCGTTTTTAATATCTGTGATAAATGAGTTTTTAATTTAATTTTAATTTTGGTCGAAAATCTGTTTATTTTTAGTAATTTTTACTTATTTTTTAATAATTTCCTCATAATTGATTTGAAAACGTTGTCTATTAAAATATTCGTTGCTATAGTTACTAGCTTTGTTATTTTTTATGTTCTTTAACGAAACTAAGCAACAATCATTTTTATGGGTTACTTTTTAATGTATTTGGTTTTTTTAAGCCATTTTCCGTTAAAAATGCAATGTTGTCAAGTTTTATTTTAATTTTAAATTGTCTCCTTTTTTTTATTTATTAAATTAAAACAGTATTTACGAATCACCTTGTATATTAATTAATAATAATAAATGATTATTATTAATTCAGAAAGAAGATAGAAGATTTCAATTTTTGTAATATTTTTCAATTAATAAACAAATAATTCCTTTAAGCAAAGTAATACAAGAAATATATGATTATAACAAAACAAACAAACAAAGTAATTGTTTCAAAAAAAAAAAACAAATAAGTAAAATGAATGATCACCCTGACAATATCAATTAAAATTCGTTTTGAATCATTGATTGATAGATTACTCATTCAGTCATTAACAATGCATCTGAAAATGGTTTTGGCAACATCCATCCTTTGGCAAGTTTTTGTATACTCTTTCTTAACCTCAACTTACAATTAAAACTTGTGAATCACCCCGTATATTAATTTTAAAGAGTCAATTTAAAAACGAAGAAAAACTCAAGGTTTTCAAATATTTGTTATATTTTTCCAGTTAAAAAATCCATTAATAATTTAAGCAATTATACCAGAAAACCATTTATGATCACAACAAAAAACAAAACTAATTATTACAACAACAAAAAAGAGAAAAAACAAATGAGAATTAATGATCATATGACTAGCAAATCACCCTGACAACACCAAATAAATAGAAGAAAAAACAAACACAAAGCAAATTATCTGCTATAATTAATTTAACAGACGTAAGTGGATCTATCGGTACTTGATTAATTGTTGTTAACAATACCCAATAAACAAAGAACCGATTTCTGTACAGTGTACACTGTACAACAGCATTGTACAATGGTGCATTTACAGTTAGACAGACAATTGTTTAAAAGCGCGCATCTGTCTCTTTGCTTCCTCTCTGTTGCGTGAAAGAGCACCTGGTGTCTGTTCTGTTCATGTCCTGTGACTCGTCACTCGATGCAATTATTGCACTTAGGTTTCATGCATTGCTGCGCTCGCAACCGCACAAAAAAAACGGTTTTCCATAGAGGTTTCCTTGGTTTTTCTTCTTTTTTCTTTCTGGTTTTACTATAGTTTATTACGTCATCGAATCATCATAGATAATAATAATTATTATTATAGTTATTTTATTATATGGTATATTAAGTAAAGAACATTAATGATGATTCAAATGATGATGATGATGATGATTTAAGGAAGAAGTAGAAGAATGAAGAAAAGATCATCGGAGAGTTGTTGGTTTCTTCAGCTTCTTCTTCTTCTTTTGGTTTTGTTCTTCTTGTTGAAGTGAGTGAGTGAAGGCCGTAATGCGGCACATTTCGACCTTGACCAGTCGACAATACTGCGGGAACGAAATTACAAGAGCTATAGTACAAGAAGAAAGAAAAGAACTTACACACTCTTATACATGCATAAGCACGCAACACGCAGAGCATAAGTAAAAAGACTAAAGCCACACACAACAAATACACAGAGAAAAGGAGTTCGTTATAATAATAATGATAAGAATAATATAACAAAAGGAACAAGACGAAAGAATGCCGCGTTTTTTTTTCTGTTCTGTTCTTCTTTCTGTTAAGTACTTCTTTATGTATCTGCGTAATTGTTCTGTAAATATACAGGGTGATCTTTTAACTCTTTTTTTTTTGTTTCTTTTGTTTTTGCTGTTTCTTTGTTTTTTGTTGTTTCTTTCTTTTTAATACATTTAATTTTTCGTTTGATGAATTATTTTAATTTCAGATAATTACTTTTAATCAAAACTTTTCTTTAAATATTTTTTTTTCTGTCAGAAATTCATTTAATTTTTTTGTTTGATTTATTCATTTAATTTCAGATAATTATTTATTTATCAACTTATTATTTTTTATAAAAGCTTCACTTTTCTTTAATAAATTCTTTAAATTTAGTTTTTGGTGGAAATTTTTTTAAGTTGATTTATCAAATTGAGATTTAGTTAAATATTAAATATATTTTGAATTTTTGAGTTGAAATTGAAGTAATTTTCAGGTAACAAAAGTCTAATCATTACTTTAAAATGTTTAATTACTTAAATTAATTAAATAAAGAAATTAATTTTTGCAGTCTAAAATCTAAATCATCATTTTAAAGTTGTAAAAAGGCGTTTTTTTAAAAATAACAATTATGGAATTTTCGGTTCTAAATTAAAATTTTGAAATAATAAATAAAAAATCAGCTACTTCGGAATATTTATTTAAAAAAAAAACATTGTATTTTCTAATTTAATTTATCTAGTGTATCTAATTATGAAATTCTTATTTCAAACGAACTTTATTTGTAT
Organism: Holobus sp. GC000080; assembly: GCA_030556065.1. Lineage (NCBI taxonomy): Eukaryota > Metazoa > Arthropoda > Insecta > Coleoptera > Staphylinidae > Holobus > Holobus sp. GC000080. The sequence goes on from JASKGO010005453.1 coordinate 16,963, forward strand.
TTGTTATTGTTTTTTTTTTTTCAATTTTTGTCAGAATTGTTTGTAAGTTAATTAAGACTTAGTTAAATACGAAATGTTGTTTGAGTATCCTTCAGTCTAAATTGAATGCACTTTAAACCAACGGAAATCTAGTAATTACTTTAACTTCTTTAATTATTCAATTAAATTTATTAAAAGTATAGTTTTTTTACTGCTAAACATGTAAAACTTAGTTAATATTCATTTTTAATAACTTTTTTTTTTTTTTGGTTTGCAGTTTTCATATTTTAGTAATATTTATTTTACATACAAACAAAATGAGATTTTACAATAATTAAATAAATTTAATTAAAATGTTTCATTAAAAACTGAATTTTTATAGGAAATGTTAGATTTGCTAGTTTTTAATTTGTTTTTTGTTATTTTATTTAGAAATAATACAAAATATAAAATTAGAAAAGTAATGTTTATTTAAGTGACTTAATTAAGAGCACTTAATACTTTAATTTCAAAGTTTAAAAGAGATATTTAACATTCCTTTTTTTACTCTTCTGGAAATTCGTTTCAAGTTTATGTTTCAGGTAATGCAGCTATACAAGTTTTTAATTAGAAAAAGAACTTAAAGAAGTTAATTTTACTCCAATCAAAGCCGTTTAGCTTTTTTTATACGAACGAACGAAACGAATGTTTCAACCATTCCTGCTTCTGGTTTTATTTTTATTATTGTCATTCATAAAAAACTTTTTCGTCGAAACCCATTTTTTTTTCTAAACCTTTTTAAAAATTTAACATTTATTTTACGTTTATTATTTGACTAGACTTATTTTATTTGAACATTGATATATTAGAAAAAAAAATGTAAAAGTTTCTCGAGAATCAATCAAATATACATAAAAAATAAATAAATAAAGTTAAACCGTAACAATAATACTATATGAAAATTATATTTAATGTTTATAAATAATTTATGAAATTAGTATTATGAGTAATTATTTCTTTTTTCGCGATACGATCGGTAAATTTTAATACGGTGCGGCCTATTATTTTATTATTATTATTAATTTAAATTGAAAATTCAAATAATTATTATATCGCTATTTTTATTCAAATGTTAACTTTCTTTTCCCATCAAGCAATTTTAATTTCTCCATTAGAAACAATTTCTTTCTGTTGTTACTAATTTCTCCACTCTAATTTTCAATTGTTTTTTCATTTTTTCTTTTTATTTATTATTTTTAATTTTTCCTTTTTCTTGTTATTCCTGTATGAGTAAAACCAATTTAAGATGGAAAACTAATAAATGTTTGTCATTTGAAATGTTGCAGAAGCAGATACTCGGAGGAGCCGCCGAAGAGTTGCTGCGGTTTGCTGGCTTGCAGACGACCCGGATCGTTGCGTTGGTTTATAGCGCTGATCGCTCTGGTGGCGGTTTGCTGCGTCCTGGTGGGAACAGCTCTAGGTGCCATGAGACCTTCCGGTCGCGATCATCTCACCGTGTCTTTGTTAATGATCGGTAACTATACGAATATTCTTCACTTCGTTCGCTACTCCTCTTCTTCTACTTCTTCTTCTTCTCATTCTCTTCCTTTCCTTTCCTTTCCTTTCCTTTCCTCAATCTGATCCGTGCGCAATAATTCCCTTCACACAATTTTCTTGACTGCCAACAATAGAATCGCTTTCCATTATTTTATTTTTACACTCTTTGGTGGACGTTTCGCTTCAATTCATATTAAAATTAACTTCCTAAATTGAAATTACTACATTTTTTTTTTTTTGCAAATTTTGTTAAACTTTGATGGCTATTTACAATAGGAAGATATAAAGCAGTGTTTTACAACGTCAGCGCCATTTTACGCCCCCCCGGCTTTAAAGTAAGATGACGGTAAAATGCAACCGCGCAAAATGTCCCTTCTTAACTTAAATTTTTTTAGCTAATTCTCTAACAGATTAATTTTTACTTTAAAATTGTTCCAAAATTAATAAATAATATTCCTCCCAAAATATTAATTAAGTTAATTAATTAGTTAAGAATTTCTTTTTCATTACTGAAAAAAATTAAAGGTGAGGCTTGGGGTTACAAATTTTCCTTAAAAATCTTATCAAATAAAAAAACATGGCTACAGTTTCTGAAATAATTATTTAAGAAGCAATATTGTCTTTTTTTAAAGAATGTACAGTGTAGATCAAATTAATTGTGCCTAGAAAATTTTAGAAACTTATAGTTCCCGAAAAAAGCTAATGTCATTAATTTTTTTCCTATCCTTTTGTTTTTTTTTTGTTACAGCTGAAAGTTTGATTTTTCAGTTTTAGCAGTTTCTAAAAATGATGAAAACTTTTATCAATTTTTTTTAAATAGTGGGTTAAAACAGCAATATTCTTAAGAATTTTTTTTCTTGTGTAGAATCTAAAACCGTAATGATCGTTTTAATTTAATTTTAATTGCAAACAAGGCATTAACAACAAAATTTTTTTTTATATTTTTCTTTTGTAGGTTTCAACTTTTCTAACATAAAAAAATAAAACAAAAATTATTAAAAAAAGAACCCATATTTTACTAATAAACACTAATATTCATTAATGTGGATAAAAGAATAGGACTAATAAATAATAATCAAAAGATTGAAGTGAAAATATCCGAACTTCATTTTTTATTTGGTTTCATCAAGAAAAAAAAAGGGATTTTTTCGTTATATTTGCAATTAAATCAGAATATCTATTTCTGTATTTGATTTCAATATAAAAAATGTCTTAAACTGTTTTAATTCAAACTTTCTTCTTGAAAAATACAGAAGTTACGACTTAGAATCCATTTTAGAAAATATACTAATATTATTAAAACTTTTAAATATAACAAAAAAAAACTAGGAAAAACCTGCCAAACCCACTTTAGGTTTCCAGAAACTTTTACCTAGAAAATATGTAAATAGTTGCTTTTTCTTTCTAAGATTCGTAGTTTTCGAGATTCCCCATCAACGATATAGGGATCAACCCGGTAAATACTATAGAAAAAAATGTTTATTCTAAATTTGGAATTTGGAACCATATTCGTGCACTTATTGTTAATAAAGCAATAACGGAATTTTGATCAGCGCCAGTGCATAACTGCATATGATGGTAACCATAGTGACGTGCCAACTACTTGGTGTGGCGGCTTTATAATGCGATAATTGAGTCGCCGAGCGCGAAACCGCCCCAGACGATGAGTCGCATTCATCAGCAACCAGCCGAGCCGCCTCTTCGTCGTCGAAGCAGTGCGCGCTCCTGCATTATAAATGTATATTTAGGGGTTGATGGAAATCGTCGTTTATTGTCGTTATTACTTTGAGTTTGAATTTATAAAAAAGTTTTTTAAGTCACCCTTCATTGCTTCTTCTATTCAGCTTAATTTTTAAATTTTTATTTTCTAATGATATTGAAATTTCCACATCACTTCGAATCGATTGTATTATTTATTAACGCGAGAAGTAATTATTCATTTATTGAGAAATCGATGAGAGAAGTCAATTCTTTGAATAAGTTAGACTGTTAATTGTTTCCTCTATGAAGTAATAATTAGCAATTATACATAACTTTCACAACTTTATGAGGTTTTTTTTTTTAATAATGTTTTCTTTTAATTTATAACATTTCTTAGCTTCTAATTTACGAAAGAAAAATCCTAATAGAAAATGTTAAATTAAAGCACTTGTTGCATAAATATTTGTATCTCAACATTCAATTGTTTTTGTTTTGTTCTTTTTTATAAATTTCAAGGTGCAGATAGCATTGTTTCAGACGTGCTAAATTAAAAGTTAATAAGAAAAACGACAGTGAAAAGTCGTTAAAGTATACAATGAACGATAATTTCGTAATTTGATTGTTTTCCATAAAACGTAGGGAATTCTAATTTCTAAATTCTAAATTTAACAACACATATTTTCGTTTATTCTCCTTTAACGATAATAATTTGAATTCCTAACGAACGATGTACAAAAACTTGACAAAATGCTCTTTCTTCAGGTCGAAGAAAAGAGGATAAAAAATGTAGAAATATAGAAGAAGCAGTAAATACCGCAGTCTAGTGTACCGTTATTATTTAGAAGTTGCACACACAAGTTGTGTGTTAGAAATGATCATTAAATGCACAACCACAACAGTACAGTAGTTTGGCTCTTCTCTCTTTTGCAGCAAGCTAGCAAGCCAAGCAACAAGCAACAGCAAGCAGTAAGTGCGCTTACTGCGAGCTGCGAGTTTGTAAAGTTCATTGGAAACGAGAACGAACGTCTTCTTTGTTCCACAAAAACGTCCGTTTCGGTGTTCATTTTGTAAAATCTACACGTTTTTCCTCTTATTATTTTAATTGGTTTCGTTTGGACTTTGGAAAATCCAAAAAGCAGAAATCGATCAAAAAATTGAAGAGTTTAATAAAATTTTGCTAAAAATATGAAAATACATCTAAACAATTTATTTTTCATTTCGTTAGTAAATTTTTAGAACAACCTTTATGGGTTTCGGTTTGTTGCTGTGTTAAAAAAATGGGATATCTCACCCGGTTCTAGAATTATCCTGAAAATTTGAAAACTGTTGATTTTTTTACAATAATTTCTTTAAAGAAAATTATTTGACATATAGGAAAAAATAACTAGAAATTTTTAACAGAATATATATATATTTTTTAATAAAATTTATCTAGTTAACTACAATAGCTAACTTTTTAATTAAATTATAATATTGCAAAGTTAACCTTTGTTTTTTTTTTTTAATTGTCTAAATTCATTATCAATATTATTTTTATTATTTTTTTGCAACGATAACAATTTTTATGTTTATATCCTCGATGACTGACAAAAAATAAAAAATAAATAATTTTTTTAAGGAAAAATAACAAGTTTTCTTTGAATTTTTAACTAATTAAAAATTAAATCAATTAAATTAACTTTAAAATATTTCAATATAACATATACATATATTTAAGAGGGAAGGTGCTGTAGAATTTGCTAATGAAGTTGCATACCCGATTTTATTTTAAATTATAGGGGGTAGATGTCTCTACAATATGATTTTCTTCGTTGACGTGCTTGGGG
>JASKGO010005457.1:0-13032 GCA_030556065.1 Holobus sp. GC000080
AAATTATATGAATGCGGTTGCACATACATATAGATATGCGTACAGAGACAATTTCCGGCATTCTAAATATTGTATATGTAATGAGTCCTCGTTCGTGCGGAATTCAATAAATTAGTGGGCAATAATTAGGCTCATATTAAATTGAAATGGTCAGCGAGTCGGCCGCATCGAATTGACGGATGACGGCGCGCATGTCGCCGAAAGCGGATTACGAAGAGTCCCGCGCCCTTTTGGCCGATGCGGCGCTTCCCTCAAACCGGAAATTGTAAACTGCACCGAGCAATTATGTTTTTCGCCCTTCGCGCGCGCAGTTTGTTTACGAAAAATACCGTTGTTTGAAAATCTACCTTATAGCAACGTTATTTAATCGAAAGCTTTTACGTATTCTTCGTATGGATTTGCATGACCCTTAGCACCATCTCCGCGAGTCCTTTAAAAGCCCATCAAAACGTTTACGGCAATTCTTTCGCCATTTTAATTACTGTAAACTTCGATTTTAAGTATGCTTTTATTACTTCTGCAAACTGCCATAAAAAGATAACGAGTTTGTTGGAAGTTCGTTGGTCATTTAACAGTTGATCAGGAGGATCAAGTCGAAATTCTTGCGCCACTCGAATGCTCACGAGTCGTTGCCGCAATCAGCGGCTATCCGTTACTTGTCACTGGCATTAAGGCGGCTTTACGAAATCTCCGTAAGTTGCCCTTCTTCGGCCGCGTCTGCATATGCGAGACGCGCGCATCGATACGCACAAGCACGTTCAGGTCTCAGGTTGATCAAATTGACAATAAATATCTTCGAAAATGTAAACTAAGAGGATATTCCGCATGGGCTTCGCCTCGCCTGTCCGAATTGTGCGGAAGCCCCGAATGCCCCCCCCCGCCGCCGCCGCCGCGCAACTTGCGGTGAATTCCTCCAAAGTGCACTTGATTAATGTGCGGTACTTGTTTACAGGACATGAAAGGTGGGTGGGCCACTTCGCCAGGGAGTACTGCAGTCGCACCGCCGGCAAATCCCCCCTCGTTACTGGCGGTGCAACCGCTCCTCACTCAAGCCAGCACCCCCGTGCAACCCGTTCAACCGCCCACGCAGCCACAGCCAAAACAGGACACAAGCAGTAAGTCGCCTTTTATATATAGATAGATATATACTATGTATATTTCACGCAAAATTTTTGATTGTCTGTCCTTTATTTCGATGTGTTTTCAAATGACGTGACGAGAGCAAACTTGCATCTCTTCGATTTTTGTTTCTCTGCGTGCTGAAAGTGAGAGCACGAAAAAAATAATAGTAAATTGCACACCTCAAAGCAAACGTTCCGAAAATATCACTTTAGTAGATTGCTCAGCAAGCGTGGGATCTTGTAATAATAAACAAGCAAAGTTTAGATTGTTACACAGACTATATATTTTAATCGAAGTTTGCTTGCCCACCGGTATATTGGAAGGCATCCACACATGTATTATGCATAGCATGATTGTTTATACTAAGTCCGCAAAATAGTTAGTTATGTGCACAGTGCAAAGGCGGTGCGGCATGTGCTGCCTGCCGGTGCTGCTGCTGCCGCTGCTTCTGCTGCTGTGTGGGCCGGGCATAAAGTATTTAGGGGGATGCAAGGTATTATCGCGCGAATAAAAATGTGAAATATTGAATGTTGCTCCGCTGCAACATTGTCTGAATATATACGAGTATTGCGGTTTCCGGAATTGCGCTTTCGCACAGGAATCAACAGTTTGTAATATAGCTGTGCACGCTATATCTTTTTATTAATAGTGCGGCGCAAGTTCAATTATTTATTTGCCGGCGTAATTTTTTAACGAGCGAAAGCACAAAAGCTCACTCGATATAATTGCGTGGAGTATTGTCGGCCGCTATTTACCTGTCGGTATTAAGCTCTCGTTGTAAATCGGCCAGCGTTTGCAAGAAACGTGAAGTCCTTCTGCCACGCCACGCCTCCGTCATATCATAAGTTGATACCTAGCTAAGTTGATACCTGTTCCAATAACGAGAACGGTTCTCTCATCGGCCTGAATTTCCAATTAGCTTAATGTGGCTACATGTACCTTGTGTCCCGACTCCTGTCGCTGTAAAGTGACAGTGACCACTCTAGCGTTACAAGGGGTTTATTGTGTCGGCGTTCTCTCTGTTTTTCTATTTCGATGTTTTGCTTACTTGCGACCTGAGCCCGATACGCTCGGATTCCACACCCGCCCATGATGCTCGTGCGTCGTGCCCAGCGGAAAAAAAACAACCTTTTTTGCGAGAAAACTGCAGCATTTAGCTGCGTAATTTGTCGGTAATACCGTAAAGTTGCCCAAATGACGACCAGAGTGTCTCTAGAATGGATTACATTCATCCCTCGTTGCCCGGTAATCAAACCTATATACGATTGGACGACTTCGCAAGCGACTGCATCGCGTGGCATACCAAGTGCCCGGTCGGACATCGCGCGTTTCCTTTGTTTTCCCGGCCCCCGGCTCCGAGTAACCGTAATTAGGAGCCAAGGCGTCCACGATGGGGCATTAAGGGTCGGAACGGCTGTATGAGTAAATCTTTCACCTGGTCCGTTTCTTTCAAGATGGTCCCCGACTGGAAACAACCGGTGTGCGGTATCCGGCGCACTGATCAATTATTCCACGTGAAATTGTCCCGTCGGTAAATGGTCTCCGGCCTTCTCTCTCTCTCTCTCTTTCTCTCTCTCTCTCTTTCTCTTTCTCTTTCTCTCCGCCGCCCCGTGCGTTCCCTTTATCCCGACTACAATTCTCGGGAGTCCCGCTGCCCCGTGTTTATCTTAAATAATTCGCGTTAGCCGGAAGCGCAATCCCATCATGTAGGGCTTGCCTACTTGTTCGTCCTCTCGCAACCGCCCCCGCAGCAGCCGATACTGACCTCGACCCCCCGACGCACCGTCGCTAACCCTATTGTTTACTCGTAACGCCGCGATAAATTCGAGCGACACATTTAATTTGTTATTTAAAATCGCAATTTCCGGACGCACGCATTCACCGCATTCACTCCAATAGAGGATTCAATTATGCATTTCGTGCCAATCGGCTTCCTGATTTGCAATCATTTTTTTTTCCTGCTCTTTTTTTTTATTCACTTTTATTTTGTATGCGCCTAGGCTATCGATCGAGTTTTCTAGGTTCTATTAATACGACGTGCTGCCGAAAACCGTGAACCGTGAAAACGTGGCCGTCACCGTCGTCTCTGTGCCGCGACACATTTTTCCATGTAATCTCAATAATTAATTCAGTAATTTGTCATGCCGGATAAATGGCAGCATTGCAGACATTCACCAACACGAAAGCACGTCGCGCCATTTGTAAACTATTATTTTATTCATTCGCCTTCTCGCGGTTACATTATTTCATTTAATATGTAAACTAGATGGTCCAGAAAAAGTTTTACTATGAATTTTAAAGACTTAATAAACCTGCTGCTGGCTGTACATAAAAAATATGATGAGTTCCGACTGTGGCTGCGGCCGCCGCGCTACGAGCCAAAATGCGTCCAAAGAATGAGACTTGCTCTCTCATTACTAACAAAGCAACTCTTAACGATTTTCGCTTTTTTCGTTTTATTATTCATACAAAAAAATAAAAATAAAGAAAAATAGGTGAAAAATCTTTTCCCGCTTTCGTATAACCTTCGTATAGACTTACATGCAGCCCGAGAATGGAATCAAGTGCAGGTCCTCGATTGAATCCAATCTGTTCGATTCTCATTTGTTCACTTCTTTGTTGCGCATCTGAGCTTTTCTTGTAAAACTGCCGTAATACCTGCTGCATGCAACCGAAGAACGCGCGACAGCCGGAGCCGGCGCCGCGCAACGTTTCTGCACAATTACAGCAGAATGCTCTTTTAAAATGTATATAACAACTGTTGCTGATTTCGAGTGCTCGTGTGCACCATGCAAATCTATTTGACTGCATCTCAAAGTGCATCCCTCGAGTGTTTTACAAATGACGGAACAATGTTGCGCTCTTGGAACTCTTAACTGCGAACATCATTCGGGCACACGGATGGCATACACGGCCGCGCGCGACCCCCAATTCGGATTAAAATGTTGCTCCGAGAATGGATGAGCAGTAAGTTCGTTTGTAAAACTCTTTGAGCATAGAGAACAACGTCCTTAAAACAATTCCGATAGTAATCCGTTTACAGGTTGCCGAGGATTTCGAAAGGACCGAGCAGAAGGTCTTTTTCAGTGTTTAGGTCCTTGCGCGTCCTCGTAAAACATTTCGCTTCAAGTGTAATGCGTTTCGCCGGGTGAGAGATGAAATTCACTGTCAATTACATTAGCGGTTGATACCGCTCCGGGCTCACGACAGGTATATTAGTTCGTTTGATTGTGCTTAGCAATCGAGTTTACGATTTTTTTTTTCAAGTTTTCCGTTTCCATTTCTAATAATATCTCTGTTATTGGGAGTACGGGTTCTCGTACTGCAGTATGCAGAGGAATTTTGTTATACCGCGATAAAAGCGTCGACCAAATTGCGCGCGATTACTTAAGCGAATTGCATTTTTTATTGCATAAGTTATTTCCTACCTTTCGCTTGATTGATTAGAACATAACCGCATTTAAAAACGATCGTCGTTTTGTGTTTGCCATTCCCAATCGAATTCCGCATATAAGTTTTATGAATTTTTAATTTTCCCATTAGCCACATATCATTATACGTATTGTCTTGCTGCGCGAACCGTAGCAAAGCAAACATTTGCACTGCAAACAAATACCGATAATAATTAATTACATAATTGAACTCTCAATTGAAAATCGAACTCGCGCTTATGTAATATCGCGTGTTCACTATGTACGCGCGTCTATATAAAAACAATTAGCTAAATTATTTTCGCGAAGCAAACGGTCGCCATTGTTGCTTTTGTTGCGTTCCATTCGGGGCGCGCGTATTTGTTTTCCTCGAGGCGCACAATACAATATGCATGATTTTATCATTTATATTATCCGCGCTGCTTATAGTTCTGCTGCTCTATGTAGCTGCAGGTACAGATAGTATATGAACAGAGTATACAGGTGTATAACCTAGCCGTGTCTCATGCTTCCCGGCAAATTGAATAATTGAATGACGACACCTGAAGCATAAGAAATGTATTCGATCTTTTGATGTTCCTTTCTTGTCCTGGTGCACTTTAATAATAAATGAACACGTACTCACTTTATGCAGGATTTAGCATTACATCTATACCTAAAGATCTGGAGATGAAGCGAAATCCACTTGATGTTCGCAGACGTAATCACGTTATTCAGAAAAATTAATAATGCGCTGAATTTATATTTTGATATTATGGAATAAACAGCAAATGGGTGTGATGCGCTGCTAAGAAATTCCCTTTGGGTTCATCAGATACGAGTATTTAAATTTCCCGTATATACCGTGTACATGGAAGGTATATACTTGCGTATTGCTGTAAATAATAAATGTTTTTCTGAATTTTAACTGCACTCGCTTTTCGTACCGTGTTTGCAGCTTTATCGCGCTCCGCGCGGACGGGGGGCGGCGGAACGGAGCGCCATTCGACGCCACTTATACCGGCTCTTTCACTGTTCTGATTTTATAACTTTCTGCTGCGTCGTGTTTCGGCCCACTCGCTTTTTTTTTTCATCTTCTTCCTTTCATTTATTTATTTATTTTTATTCTCTCATAGCGAAAATTATTAATATTTATAAACTCGTCGTTGTCCTTGCGAGCTTCGCAGCAATGATTGTTTTCTCAAAGTAAGTAGGCACGCCCGGAGCTGTTTGCTTTATGACGTTTCATTTGGACACACGGCGAAAGGTAAATGGATCAGGTAAAGTAACGCACACGGACAAGTTAATAAAGCCATTAAAGTATAGACATACGGATTATCTCTCGCCAAGGGAAAACAAGGCGCTGTTTTTAAGTTATTCCGGGTTATTAAATTTAGGAATTAGAGAGTTACTTAGCAAAAGTTTATAAGGGCAGGGAAACGTTTTGGTTAAAATTGAGTTTTTTTCTTCTCTTCCGTCGTCTTCTGCTTCTTCTTCTTCTTGCGTCTGATTTTGTTTACCGAGCAAAAATAATGCTGTAGGAGCGTTTACGTTCGTGTTCCCTTGTATATTTGATGTTTTTATTTACGATGTAGGCCTTTTGCTCTTTCGCTTGAAAGGCGCAATGCAAACAACGAGGCAACGGCAACACACAGCGAAGCCCTAGAATAATATTGCATTATAAATTCACGACATCATCTATTTGGAACTTTATTCATACATCATATGAACCGGAGCGGAACAGTGTAAAGGCATCCGATGTGTTTATAACAGAGAGCGCGCGAGAAAGTTGGCGATGTTATCGCCTATACGTTTCTATGCCCCCGGTCCGATAAAGCAGATTGTGCCAGCAGGAATGCACTTCTCATCCCGACCAGCATTTTAATTGGGTACGTACACTGGCACCGTTCGGAGTGCACCAGAGCTTAGCGCGTCGCAGCTAGCCAGCTATCGGTGCAGTCTGCCACTGCTGCTGCTGCTGCTGCTGCTGGTGGTTTCGGTTTTTTATTTTTATTTTTTACTTTTTTTTTCCTGGTCTCTCCTTGCTTGCTTGCGACTGTACGGCCAGCCAGTGTCCGCGATTGGACCTTATTATTTTTGGCCGACCGTTCCGGCGGATTCGGATTTTTGGGCCGCACTTGGCGCCATTGGTCGAAACTTGGCAAATAATTAACAAACGGAAGTTTACCATGCAGCGCCGCACACCAAAGACCTTTCATTAATCAACGCTGTAATATAAACATCCCCAGGATGATGCGCAAGATGCTGCTCATTAAACTGTAGATTACATTGACTTCACGTAATTTGATTAATGTATCCCAACTCTGCTGGCCTGCACCGCAGATACAGAGCTACCTGCCACGAACGCGTTTGCACCATCCATTCGTTTTCCGCTCACACTGTTCGCACACTGTATGGTGGATGATCATTTTCTAAACCGACGATGTCCCCCGACCGACTAAAGGAAAATGAAAGAAAACCCTTTGAAATTTTATAGGCCCGTTTACGATGGATTCCTAAATGATGAGCTGCGCTGCGTTGAGCGAACTTTCTGCGGCAAAAAAATATTTTTATCAATGCGATCCAACGGTCGAATCCTTGACCTTCGAACGATCGAGACCCACGACCACCCGGTATGAACGCGGGAGCGAATAACAGTTTTGCCGTGAGTACATATAGTTCGCGCTCGAATTCCTGAATATTTATTTCTATGCAAATAAGAGAGAGCATCATTGGCGATTTCGACTGTTACGGCGCTCAGAAGTGGCATCATTATCATTATCAGAATATTCGCCAAGGGTTTTCGTTCGCATTGTTATTTGCGCTGTGCGGGTGTGTGTGTGTGTGTGTGTAGGATGGTGTGGTGCTGGAGTAGAGACGAATGCAAGCGCGGAAACAAACCGTCGGTAGGGCTTAACGTGTGGGGGCTATGCAGGTGCCTAATGCGGGCCCGTTGGCACCCTTTGCCATGTTTATGATACTAAATTGTTGCCGCACACGACCTGTCCATATGCATTTGCGCCCCGTTTGATGTTATTTGTAACTGCCGTGGCAGTAAAAGGTTTTCTAATCTGCGGCTCTGCGCCTGCCACATCCCACCTGATACTCATTACGAATTCGCAACTGCGAGTGTTAAGCCTGCCTCTCGCGTTTTAATCCGATTCTTGCTTTGTACTTGCTCAAATTCGCGCAAATTGGTTTATTGTATAAACAAATATATTCGAAAAGAGCTCGGTGCAGGATTACCGCCACGTCTTTCTGTGACTTACCGCGTTTGCCGGAGGAATTAAATTGTACAAATAATGAGAGAATATAATCTTCACGTCTGAAGACACCTGCTTTCTTCTTCATTTGTATCGATAAATTCGAACGATTTTTGATTTAGTCCCACCTTTTTTTTTTTTTTGGTTTTGTTTCACGGAGGAATGTCTGGAAAATGTAATCTCGTTCAAGTTTTCATTAATTTTTGCATGTTTTATCAGTTGGCTGTTTCGTTAAAGTAAATAGCAGCTTCAAAAGAATTAACGGAGATAAGCAGTAAATACAGTTAATACTGGCAGAAGCAAGTAAGTAGCAGTAGCAGAAGCATTTACCATAAAGAATGATAAAGAGGTGTTTGTTTTGCATGTACCGTGTATAATGTTTTGCATATTCGTGCGCAAACCTCCGAAGAACTATTTTAAAGGAGGGGGTGGCTTGAGTAGTTGCTCCGGCAAAGTAAAGAAGCAAATTAGTCGCAGTCGAAAATTTTCCACCGAAACTCGCTCCCTTATCAAGTCATCTCGCTTATGCGCGTCCTCCCTCTCGCTCTCGCTTTCCCTCTATGACTGTGTCGCTTTATGTCTAGTTATTGCGTTATAACGAGATAAGGCTTTTACAAACATCTTGCTATGACACCCTTATCGCACTCGGCGAAACAGAAGAAGACTAACTCTTCCCCGAGGTTCTGCAGCATAAAGTATGCGAGAAAGATAGAGCCGAAGACTGGAAGCGGCAAGGCAGGACAAAAGAAATAATTTGTCAAGATATGTTGTGGCAGTGTATGCCGGATGCTGGCTAGCCTGGAGACGTTCCGGTGGCATTCTCCAACTCGACTATACACAGCCGCAGCAGCAGCTCTTTACCTACCGGAAAGGAGAGAAGCGGTGCGGGGACCGCGGAAGCGGAGCGAAAGAGAGACAGATATGGGTCGCTCAAGGTTGCCTGCCACTTGCCTGCCCGCCGCCTTCGCTGCTGCCGCTTTCGAAAGCCGTTCCCGTTGCTCTTGCTCCTGGCGTGCAATGTTTTCTTATCATGTCGCAACGCACATCAAAGGCTGCGGTCAGGCCAGAATTGAACGCAAGTCGCTAAAAGCACCGGCCCATTTCACAGGTGAATTATTATTGCGGGACCAGGTTTGATAAAGCTCCGTCTCGGTCTCGCGGCGACCGAGAGAGAGAGCCAAGGGCCCGAAGAGATCGTGCGATATTGTTTTTTATGTCTTACCGGTGTCTACGTGGGCGTCTACGTGGACGGTTGCGTCCGTGCAAATAACAACAACCGAGGGCACAGCCAAGATGCCCTAGTAGTGCTTGTTTACAAATAGAAAGCAGGGGCGCCTAGGAATAGGGCTATTAACCAGACAGAGCATTAGCATTAACTATTAACCGGGCCGGAAGACACTACCAGAAGGGGATTAGAGAGCGCGCACATCTCCGACTGTGCGCTCGCTATGCTACATTCCATTTTAGCAGTCCCAGAACGCTCCTCTGCTTTGCACCCACTAATACACATCCAGCCAGGTCCTACCTGCTACAAGCACTACTGGTACTGATTTCTCTTTGTTTTGCCGCTTTTGAAGTTAAGTGCGCAGAAATTTATTAAATTTTCAAACATCCAATACGGCTGAATAATTTAGCTATAATATTTCGAAGGGACCCCGTATAACATGGAAACGACGAACGATTTTTATTGTCTTAATCGAAGTGCGGATGTTCTATTTGTAATTGACTGCTTAGGAATGGTGACCATTGTCTTTTATGAAAACTGCTCCATCAGTGAAACGCTTCGAAAGAGTTTGCGGTTGCGCCGAGGCAGCAGTGGAGCGAATGCATTCGGAACTGGTGAAAATTACAGGCAATAAAAATGTTCCAAGTGCCAGAGATCGGTTCGCGAAAGTCTGAAGTAAGTACTACTGAAAACAACACGCTTCGAAAATTGGTTTCGTTTAGCATCACTCTTGAGAATCATATTTGTAACGGAACAAAATAGAACAGACAGTTATTTCAAAATTCAAATAACGCCCTTGGGCTCCGGGACCGGGACATAACCGTTGAGCCTTGCAGCGTTTCCTCTGCGCTTAGCTCGGATTATGTACCATCTTATGGGGCCTTAATAGCGCGCGGTATACATCTTTTCTAATGACACAATTTTATTTTACTAGTTGTATTTCCGCCGCTCTATCTATATAAAAATGATTACAAAGAACGCAGCGACAAACCGGATTAGGCCCGGCGTTGTTGTTGTTATTTTTTCCTTTCTTTTTTCGTTTTTTTTTTTTGCGACAGCAGAAGCCGCAAACGCCGCATTTGTCGGTCTACAAATTAATGAAAATTCGTGCGCTCGGTTTTTTTTCGGTGTGCCGCTGTAGCTTTTTCATTCTTCAAAGGGCGCTCGAAGCCTTCGAGTGTTTTGCAAATGAAGAACATTAAAAACGAATTCTATTAAGTTTCACATTTAAAAGGTTAAAGAGCGCGCACTCGCTGTGTGTCTGCTGACTGCTCGCTCGCTGTGTGCGTTCGGTCGGGGGATGGAAAGCGAGCGAGCGTCGGGCCCAAGAGCGAAAGAGCGAAAGAATAAAAGCGGCATGTCAGTGTGCGAGCTTTTTGAGGCTATTTGCGTTTAATTATTCCTATAAAAACATCCTTTTGTTGTTGTTGTTATTAAAGCATTATTTAAATGCTTGTTCGATAATTATTTTCCGGACTACTACTGTTGCCGCTGCTACTGCTGCCGCCGCTGCAAAGGATTGCAGTGTGGTGGTGCGCTCCGCTCAATACATGCGACAAACCGCTGAAAAAACAGCGTTCGACTAAAACGTTTCGTGTCCGTTTTCGTGCTGTAGGGTTGGGCCGTGGTAAAAATGGTTAGAATTATCTCATTTTTATTTAAAATTTAACAATTACTACTGGGTAATTTAAAAATAAAAGTATCGTCTATCTATATCTTTTTCTTTTTTTCGCGACCCTTTGTCCTTACGCATTACCTAGTGAGTGCAGACGGTGCAAGAGGTTGGTAATTAAAATTATCAATGTTAATTTGCAAATTAATAATAATTGCGAAATTAATTTGCCCACTTTTTGTGCAAGTGTTGTGTTGTGCTAATGCAAAATAAATATAAGAAATGTTGATGGCGTCATATTGTTAATGAGGAACGCCGCAAATCTATAGGGTTCCCAATTTTCTTTTTTCTTTTGTTTCGCCGCCCTCCGTTAAATTTAATTAGTACCTCGAGTTAGATGTATGTACCGACTAAAGTATACATGTACATGAATACATATTTACACGTACATAATTTTATAATGCGGCGAAAATTTTATTAAAACCCTTGCATAATTAACAGGGTATTAAGGTATTAAGTCTGCGAAACGCCGGCTTGCGTAATTAACTAATTTGGCCCTTTTAATATTTATGCAAGCAATGTATGGTTCTAGTTTTTTGTTTAAGTATTCTGTTTGGTTCTTCTTATGACTGGCTTTCGGTGCGAGGGGGTGTATTGTGCCGGGATGCTTCTTAAACTAAGTGCCAAGTAAACATTCCATTCATAAAGCGGAAGCTTACCGAGCACACCTTAACTCTTTCACTCCAATCTCTTAATGCAGTGTCTTAATAAATACTCACTCAATAGTTTCTTTCGAGTTTCTTCCTCACGTTTTTGCAAACTTTTTTTACTTTTTATTTTTCTACTGAGTTCAGATTAGGTTATTATTAAACCGTATCCACTCTGTTTGTGTTTCAATGATATGCATATAAGGGTGAAAACGTTTCACCTGTTAACAACACGTTTACTCCACGCCAGTGTGTCCTAATTAGTTCATTGCTTAATCCTGTTCCATAAACTTGTAAACTGGCAATTACGGCTCGCATCTAGCCATTGTTCGGGACAGCCAAGGGTTACGTCTTTTCATCTTCGCTGACAGGAAACAAAGAGCGTATCGGTATCTCATACACAAATCGTTTCAATTATACAGAACACAGACGCTGCATTATTAGCTATTTTTCTCCAGTAATCTGCGGATTCTGCCCGAAACGAATTTTCGCTTACCGAAAAGTATACTGGGCGACTACGATTTTAAGGCTATCGCTGGCATTTTTTATTTAAGATTTAATTATTATTTTCTTGACTCGAATTTTATTTAAAAAGAAATAATAATAATAGGTATACCACTGCCATAAAAAAATAGTTAAGTGTAATTTAGAATTATTGGCGGACGTTTTCATTTTTAATCACTTCCGGTTTAATCGGAAATGTTTTTCATTTATGTTTCAAATGGCATTTACCTAAAAATTTTGATGTTTTTATTGTAATATAATTCTGATCATTCCGAATATAAGAAATGCACTTTTTAAATTTTTAATTTTTGAAGTACTCGAAAATTCAATTTTTGATTGAATTGCTGATGGATAATGGAAATAGAAGGTGAATGGTAATTAAGTATACTCCATTTTTTTAGAGATATTTTTACTTCATATCTTTTAAACGTATTTTTATAATCGCCAATTTTTATAAAAGTCGGTAGACAAATAAGAAAACGGAAGTGTTGGCCATAAGGCCGTTATCACCCGATATAAAGGTAGTTCGGTCTCTTAATTAACAGTCTCTTGGTTAATATTTCAAATGTTGCATTGGATATGATGATAGAACCGATGGGATGGGATGGTGGGAACGAGGAGAGTCCGAAAAGGAAAATAAGCGCTTAGCAGCATCATAGTAATACTACTTTGTCTGCATCAAATTTCCGGGATCGAATCAATAATACCCGGAAATTTACACCGGATCCGGATTCCAAATCGGGACGTCTATATCCTGTACACCTGAATCAACTTCGGCATTTGGCTTTTCCACCAACGACGTCCGTCCGTTGTGATTTTTTTAATGGCACGATAAGTTTTCGCCAGCCGTTAGCAACAGTTGTCAACGCGAAGAAAGTACGAAAAAGACAAAGAAACAAAACGACAAAAAAAAAGAAGAAGAAATACGAAAAAACAACAGAGCTTCGCGCATCGAATAACGTTTGACTGCACTTTAATAATTCGCAACATAATTTACATCGGAATAACATATTACGCGAAGTACAATTAGCATGAATGTTATTCGTAACTGCTAATTAAAACCAAATATTTTGTGAGTAATTAATATTTTCAATAATTTGTTATTTTTAATTTGTTAATATTCAGTATTTATGTTAATAATTAATTGCGTATGTTGTAAATTTTTAAGATATTTCATCATCTGTTAAAA
>JASKGO010005458.1:0-10632 GCA_030556065.1 Holobus sp. GC000080
AATGGGATTTAAAAGTGTCGGATAGCATAAATAAGAGCGTGAAGCGTACAAATTGAACTCCAAAGAGACGGACACCACAAAAGTAAAAGCCCGAAGCGCCCAAACGGGATCACACAGTGACGGACATAATAAAGGTAAGGGCGCAAAGCGCTCAAATTTAACTAAAAAGAGAAGAACAGCATGCGAAGCACCCAAATGATGCTCCAATGAGGCATACACCATAAAAGTAAGGTCGCGAGGCGCACAAATGGGACTACAAAAAGACTGATACCATAAGAGCGGGATGCGCCCAATTGAGACTCCAAAGTAACGGACATCATTAAGAAGGACGTGAAGGGCATAAATTGAACTCGAAAGAAACGGACAGTATAGAGGTAAAAGTGCATAGCCTCCTAATGGAGCGCCAATGTGTCGGACACCATAAAAGTAAGGACGCGAATCGTACAAATGGGACTACAAAGGAGCGACACCATGAGTAAGGGTGCGAAGCGCGAAATTGAACTCCAAAGAGATGCACCACATAAAAGTAAGGGCGCTAAGCGCCCAATTGGGACTCCAAAGTAACGGCCACCAAAAGGAAAGACGTGAAGCACATAAATTGAACTCCAAAGAGACGGACACCACAAAAGTAAGAGCCCGAAGCGCCAAAACGGGATCACACAGTGACGGACATAATAAAAGTGAGGGCACAAAGCACCCAAATTGAACTCAAAAGAGAAGGACAGCATGCCTTAGCACCCGAATGGTGCTCCAAAGAGGCATAAACCATAAAAGGGCGCGAAGGGCCCAAATGGGAATCCAAAGTGAAGGACGCGAATCGTACAAATGGGACTGCAAAGAAACAGACATCATAAATAAGAGCGCGAAGTGCGAAATTGAATTCCAAAGAGATATACTCCATGAAAGTAAAGGCGCTAACCGCACAAATGGCGCTTCAAAGTGACGGATATCACAAGGAAGGATGTGAAACGCGTAAATTGAAGTAAAATAGGACGGATATCATAAAGGTAAGCGCGAGAAACGCCCTAATGGAGCTGCTTAGAGACATACACCTAAAAAGTTAGGGCGAGAAGCACCCAAATTGAACTCCAAAGAGACATACATCATAAAAGTAAGATTGCGAAGCGCACAAATGAGACTACAAAAAGACCGATACATAAGAAAAGGCGCGATGCGTCCAAAGAGGACTTCAAGGTAACGGACACCATAATGAAGAAGGTGATCCGCATAAATTGAACTCAATAGAGATGGATAGAATAAAGGAAAGCGCGCGAAGCGCCCTAATGGAGCTACATAGAGACATACACCATAAAAGTAAGGGCTCGAAGCGACCAAATTAACTACAAAGAAACGGACACCATAAAGGTAAGGGCTCGAAGCGCACAAATGGGACTTCAAACTGACGGACAACGCAAGGAAGTACGCGAAGCGCCTTAATGGGACTCCAAAGTGACTGACACCATAAAGAACCCCAAAGAGTCGGACACCATAAGTAAGGGCGCGAAGCGCCCAAATGGAACTATAGATTAGACTATAGGCCCATAGGCACTTAACGGGATTAGCACTATTTGCGGCATATACAGGGTGTTATTTTAAAGTCGGATAGTGGATATTGCCCATAGCGGCGAGATCCCGATAAGCATTCGGTCTCGAGGCGCGTCAGCGCCGAGAGACCGCGGGGGTTGGCGTGCGCTTAGCGCTGGCAGGGGGCGAAGCCCCCTAGTAACTATAATAAAATAATTCAACGAAATATTAATGCTTCTCTAAATGTCTTAAAAACTGCTACCGATGAAGTAAATTTGTTACAAATATTACATTATAATATTTACTTGAGTGAATCATTGCTCAAAACCTTGCAAATTATTGAAAGAACTATAAGTTTAACTTTCAACATATCAAATTTAGAACTCATTTCATTATCCCAATTAAAAGATATGATGGATCATTTAATTCTGGTTCACAAGAAAGAAACATTATTAAAGTTAGATAAGTCACATCCGTTTAAACTATTAGAATTTTCAAAATTTCAAATGATGTCAATAATATCCTGATACTTCTAGAAACCAGTTACCAATATTCCAAAATCTACCTAATTCCTTCACTACGGAAGCAAATTCTCGTACCACAGCGTCCTTTCATCTATCCGGATACGAAGAACTTTGGGCAAATGAAGATTGCCACAACATTGAATCTGAATTTTTATGCAAACAGCCAACTTAACGAAGCTCATGTTCACTGGAGAACCCAACAACATGCACGATCGCCTACGTCACCAAATGACATCAAGATTATGAAGAAATTGCGCAATGAAGAATTACTAGTATCAACCGCTACAAATATTCAAGTTTTTAAAGAGATCAATAACTCAATGAAAAAGTTTATAATTGAAAACAGTGCATTGCTTTCTTCCGACTGCAAAGTTATAATAAATTATTGTGTTTTTGATAAAACAACTATTATGTACAACATAAGTATTCCTACGATAAAGAATGTAACCTTTGATTACAACTTTAACATAAATTTGCAACAAAAACATCTGGAAGATGTTAAAGAAATTGAAAGCGACTTGCAAGAATTAAATGTTGATATCAAGTTACATCCAGTAGTGCAAATTACGGACTTGTTTGTTACATTAATATTCGTAAGCATTGTAATCGTAATTATTGGGTTTCTATTTATAGTTAATAAGAAAAAAATAATTAATATACAAAAAATATTTTCGAACGAGAACGTTCTCGCTTAAGGGGTGAGCAATTACGTTATAATTCATCCCTGATGCTGATTAAGCTTATTTTTATCATTTATAAGTAGAGTTAGTTATGTTTCTTTAGAAGTAAAAACTGGAAAATAAATAATCTTTTAAACTTGCAACGAAAGTCTATTTGTTTATTATCGTTTCGTGGGTTACAAATCAAAATTTGTTGTCCTTCACCATTCGGAAGATCATAACTATCTACACCATAAAAGTAAGGGCGCGAAGCGAACAAATGAGACTCCGAAGTGAAGTATACCATAAGTTAAAGCGCGAAGCGCTCAAATTGAACTCCAAAGAGACGGACACCATAAAAGAGTGTGAAACGCACAATTGGAACTACAAAGTAACGGACACCACATGGAGGACGCGAAGCGCGTAAATGGAACTCCAAAGTGACGGACACCATAAGAAAGGGCACGAAGCGCACAAATGGAACTCTAAAGATCGAAAAGCGTAGCGCACGCAGGGGCGGAGCCCCCTACTTCAACATACAAACCACATTTAAATATGATCTTTGCAGGAGTTGCACTTTTCCAAAGTACTGACAAAAATAGGTGAATGAAATTTGTAGCTAATTTTTTATCGCTTAGACGAAGGAAAATCGCTTATAAGAGTGAAGCAAATAATGGCGAGTCATTCGGTGATACCCCGCCTGTGACTCCGCTGCTGAGAAAGCAGCAAAATCTAGAAGCCTCAAAGGGCGACAAAGCCAAGGAGGCTAAACCTCCGAATTAGTGGTGCGGAAGCAAAAAGGCGGTTGAAAGAAGGACCGGGCCCATCGGCACATGTTGCAGTATTTGTAAGATGTATCACGCATTTGTTCGGATGGCACAACTCCATGGTGCACTCGCTCCGGCTACCAAGAAGGTCATATACAAAGGTTGTGTTGAGTCAATGTTCCGTTATGCTACCACAGCTTGGAGTGCGCGTCTCAATGCTGCTCACATTAGACGACTAAACGCATGCCAGCGGAAATTACTCCTGCCGATTGTCCGTGCGTGTAGTACTACGCCGGGGTACGCCCTCCAAGTTCGCTGTGGGGTACTGCCGGTAGAACGGCTCATAAGTGTGCATGCCGAAGGATATCGTGCAAAACTGGAGAGGCAAGGACAACTTAGAAGCGGTGAAAAGAGTGCACTTGAATCCGCTGCAGTCGAACGATGGAATATTGAGTACAATAAAAATTACATAGATTCACGCAGAATCCACAAGTTGTGGCCAACGGTCTTGGATAGATTAAAGTCGAAGTACATAACTTGCAGGTACGTGTGTGCGGTGCTGTCCAATCACGGGTCGTTTGGGGTGTACAAGACCTAAATCGCTAAGTCCAACGATCCGAAAAACGCGTAAACAAAAGGGTATTATTTATGTCTCAATTTATAGATAGTGTCTTCGATACTTAAAGTAATCACAGTTGAAAGAGGCAAGCGGGGGCGAAGTGAGGCAGAGAAACCACCCAAAGTGCGGTCGTGTAAGGTGTAGGCAGTAATCATGGAATAGGGTGGCTATCAAACTCCTGAAGTAACCTCTGGCTACCTACTGTGGAGAAATAAGTGTGCACACACCTAGAATGCCTAGGCATCACTGCTAATTATGGCACACACAGCTTGGAACTGAACCATAAGGCGAAATTATAAAATCAGGAAACGACTATGAAACTAACGATTCTAGGCTTGACTGAGGAGATAAGGAAGAAGAGAACGCATTGGACTGTAGAGGTGTAGTGCCACCAATAAGGACTAGGCCCTCTTCTGATATATCATACATGTCACGTGTGCCTAAATCAATGGAGCGCAAGGGATTGTAGATTGTAGATTGTGATCTGGGGAGGTGGCATTCACCAAGGTGGATGGCTTAGTAATAAGGCCTCTAAGTTGGGCCCATTTTACTCTTCTACGTGGTGATGGGGATGCCTACCCATTCACCACCCCATATCTTTCTGGCGGTGGGATTCGAACCCATGACGTTCGGTATAGTAACCGGAGATCAAACCACTAAGCCACGGTCCCGGCTGAGCGCAAGGGAAGGAGTCATAGCACTATATTAACACATATATGATGTTTGCAAACCAAGGCGAGTCTGACGCAGTAAGAAACTAAGCCAGGGACCTGCTTGCTGGACGCGATTCCCACATTAGTTGAAAACTGAAGGAACTGGAAATACCTCGTAACAATGCTGCCGCAATGCATACGGCGTGAGCAATCACAAAACGCGGTGCAATCCTCTCACCTAATAGGGTACCTGCATGAACGGATAATGTCCAGGACTTCTTCACAGGGGAATTAGTAAAGTTTACTATTCTCAAGACCGTACCATCACCTAGAAGGTGGCAAATAAAAAATGGGCAGATCGGCGGGTTTCACCTAAGCGATAAGGAACTGTACCTGATTGGCTTCGGTCAAAAATAGAAAGGAAAAATCGTGGTTTACCCCTCCCGCCATTACAGGGTACTAAATCATGAGGTGGTAGGCTTGCAGCCAGCGGAAGGTGAGGATCTCGCTATTGGAACATGATGGGTGCTAGTACACACCCAATATGACCTAAACTTTTTCCGTATCCAAAAAAGGTTACACGTTCTCAGGTATCGCTACTGCGACGCTACTAACCCACACATGACTTAGGAAATAACGTACCAACTGATGCTCGTAACCCATTGGGAACGACACAGACATAGCTGGCTTCCCTGACCGGTAGGGGCTGTGCCTGGAAAATCTAAAACACAAACAAATTCCAGACCTTCTTTCAGCGCTTACCTACCCTCGGGAAGCGTGGTTTCACGAGAGCTGGCATTACACCACTCCAGGGTATGTCAGAGCCAACAGTCAGCACACCCGTCCTGGAAAAAAGGATGGATGCGTTGTTGGTGAATCGCCAAAAGTGTGCTAGACTCTACTACTATACGACAATACTGGACTCTGTCCAGTACCACTTCATTTGGAGTTGGACTCGCGGGGGTGGAAAGGTTTCCTGAGAGGACCACATGCCAAGAACGCCCATGTGAAGAACTTCGACGGTATACATGGCCCGATCATTAAGTAGGCTCGAAATCCCCCACTCAGGGAAAATGAGTAGCAACTGGTCACCTTCAGGCTTGACTGTAAACGGTGTTGGCCGAGCGTAGTCGGCTATTAGCTTTGAGCCTCGGCACTGCGAGCCTCTAAATCCTAACGGATATGGCAGACTTCCTTCGGGGAAGTTCAGGTCGGGGTTAACTAATTACCTCAGTCGTTGTTGTTGTCGGTACGACGACGGTGCGACGACGGCAGGGCTCTCCTAAAGCTTCAAGGAGGCTGGGAATTCACTTCCGAATTGTTATCTTATCCGTAAAAAGCGCAACCGCCTGGGCAAGACTTCGGCTGTCCTCGCAGTCAAAATCAGGAAAGCTGTCATCGGAAATATGTTCGAGGACGTTGACATTTCGGGTCACCTGCCTGTTTTTGATAAATGGGCACCCACGGGGGAGATACTACGTAGTACGACGAAAAAACACTCGACTCGGCAGTCGAAGTCAGTCGAGCAGTTAACTTCGTCTGTAGGGGCCAATCTCCAGGTCGTTTGGGAAGATTTACTCCCCAAAATGATCAAAATATCACTCTTCAACCCCGACGCTCCTGCCGTCAAGCTTAGGAGATGCTAGTGCTGCAAAATCCAAGCATCAAGAAACTACAGGATATGGGTGGATGAATTCACGCGCTCATGTCCAAAATACGAGTACGGATCCACTCGCCAACAGAGAGTACGGTCTCTACCAGCGAGGAGCCTCAACAGAAGGAGATCTCCCCAACAACATGGAGGGTCTCCAAATCGTACAAATCAATCTGCAACACTCTAGGGCGGCATCTCCACATCTAAGAGGCTTCCTTGAGGGAAATCAGAATATTATAGCGTTAATCAAAGAAACATGGATTGTCAAATCAAAAGTTTGCGGACTAACCAACAATCTCTCCACTTCAATATTTGGAGATTAGTAACCAACTGAGAACATGCATTTACTTATCTAAATCTGTTTTAGGTTATAAAATATCATCATTTATGAACCACTGACTTGACTGTAATAAGGATTACGGCGAGCGAAGGGCAGGATATTCTTCAGGCCTCCCTCTACCTACCCTATGACGTCAATAACCTACCACCAACCCCGGAACTCATCAATCTTGTCGAAAATGCCGAAAATCACAACCTTGAATTCCTAGTGGCATGTGCTGCGAACGCGCACCATCTAATGTAGGACCGCACGAACACAAACACTCGAAGGCAAGCGCTGCTGAATTTAATCGACTCCACGGGCCCCTATATCATCAACACGGGTAACTGACCCACTTTCATCAACTAAATAAGACATCGACATAACGCTGACTTCTAGCAATATTAAAGACTCAATAATGAACTAGCATGTCGACGAGGATCTATCCATGTCTGACCACCGGTACATAAGATTCAGGATCAATCGCAAATTCAGCGATCCCAAACCTTTTAGAAACCCCACAAGAACCCATGAAGAACTGTTTCTGGACACACTTAGAGCTCTTCTGGATATCTTCAATCCCTTGGGGCTATTACTATCATGGCAGAAATGCACTTAAGATCTCAAGGTCTCTCCGACTTACTTTTCAACTCGCATTCGCTTTCAGCTAGCATGCCCGCTGCCTACTCCAAGTTTTGGCGGCCGCCACCCTCCCTGGTGGAACAACGACCTCCAAAAGTTAAGAACTGCTGCGCGTACAACTTGCAACAAAGCTAGAAACTCCAACGCTAATGAAGAGATCAACTACAAAGCAGAGATCCTACATAGCTCTGCTAAGAACGAGACAGCGTCAGTCTTGGCGTTATTTCTGCGAAAGCATAGCTAGCAGCTCTGAGGCTACGAGGATGCACAAGGTGCTCTCCAAACAGCCTCGGCAAGACCCATCCAGGTTAAGGAAGGATGACGGTACTTACACTGCCACCCCCTTAGAAACCTGGATGTGCTTCTCTCCAAACACTTCCCGGAGTGTTCCGCAGACACACCCAGCACAGCAATTGAAGCGACAACGCTAACACAGCCATCTGATTGGCTGACCAGAGGTTTTTATCCCTCAACCGAATCAAATGGGCTGTTACCTCGCAATCACCTTTCAAGTCCGTAGAACCAGATGGGATATTCGCTACGCTCCTTCGGTGGGGTCTGGATTATATCCTAGACGAATTACAACACCTGTTTATCCGTAACCTTCGCCATGATTCCAATGTTATGGTGGAGGGTTAATGTTATTTTTATACCGAAACCGGGCAAATCAAATTACTCTTTATCAAAAGCCTTTCGTCCTCATCCTCAGTTTTACTCAAAACCATGGAGAAGCTATGCGAGAGAGAGTTCCGAGTCGGGCCTCAGCAGGCCCTACCACTGCAACCCACTCAACATCATTCAGACCAGGCTACTCAACGGACGCCGCTCTGCATCAAGTAGTAATGGAGATCGAAGACAGCATTAAAGCTAAAGAATACGCTATGGTATTTTTCCTTTACATCGAAGGTGCGTTTAATAAAACCTCTAACGATTGTATCAGGAGAGCACTGTTGCAGCATGGAGTTGATCCAGTTATAATTAACTGGATTCTCAACATGGTAAAACAAAGAACAATCCAACGCCCTTGGAAACGACACGGCTATCAGAAAGGTCACTAGAGGCTGCCCCCAAGGTAGGGTACTCTCTCTACCACTATGGAATGTAGTTGTGGACGACCTCCTGAGATGCTTAACAACAACTAACTCTTCATTGTCGCATACGCAGATGATCTTGTTATCATCATTAGGGGCAAATTCCTGGGAACGGTCTGCAACCTTACGCAGCACGCCCTGCGAACGGTCGAAAACTGGTGCAATGACAGTAAGTTATCTCTCAACCCAGGTAAGACTGAACTTGTCCTTTATACCAAGAATAGATCACGCAATGGTTTATCATTGCCTACTCTGTTCAACAGAAAACTCACCCTAGCAACTAATGCAAAATTTTTAGGTATCAATTGATGATAAAGTTAACTGGAGCCTTCACCTAGACAACAGATGCAAAAGGTACAAGTGGTCTTCTGGCAGTGTCGTCGAGCCATTGAGAGAAACTGGGGTCTTAGTCGCAGAGTAACTCATTAGCTTTACACGACAGTCGTCAGACCCATGATCTCCAATGGAGCAACTGTTTGGTGGCCGAAGACCAAGCAGAGTACTGCAAAGAAAAAACTCGCCGTCATCCAAAGATTGGACACGTTGGCCATTACGGGTGCCGTCTATACCTTTTCCAGTTGATATTCAGAAAATAGTAAATGATATTCAGAAGATAGCAATTGATTTTCAGATATTACAAATGATATTCAGAAAGTAGTAATTGATTTTCAGATATTACAAATGATGTTCAGAAAGTAGCAATTGATTTTCAGAATTTTACAAATGATATTCAGAAAGTACCACTTGATTTTCAGATATTAAAAATGATATTCAGAAAGTACCACTTGATTTTCCGAATTTTACAAATGATATTCAGAAAGTAGCAATTGATTTTCAGAACTTTACAAATGATATTCAGAAATGCATTTGGCATACACAGTAAACTTTAAAAAGTATCATTACCACAGATCATTACCTACTTATTTTAGCAAATTCTCAAATTTTGTTTAATTCAATGACAACGATCAAAAAAGTAAAGCTGTTAAAATAATTTATAAAAAAAAAATTGCATAAAATATTGACTTTATTTATAAAGTATTACATTACATAATTTTGAATTACATTTCAATGGAATTGAAAGATATTTGTTGCATTTGCCGAACGGCAATGAATCGAACTTCCACAACGGCATTAAAGATTTTGCCTTGCAAACATTTATTTCATGTCCCATGTGCCGAGGTGTAATTGAAAACACTGAGGTAGTTCAAAGGAAGTGTTACAAGCGAAACACTCCTCAAGATAAGGAAAGAATTGTCGTATGTGCCAACAGGGGAGAAGATTGGGTCGCATTGGCAGAAACATTGAATATTTCATATAAAACTGCTTATCACTGGGTGCGAACTGGGGATGACGAAATGAAAAAGCGAGGGGGAGTGAACGCTGATCCAAATTCAATATAAAATTCGCCAGTTACTTGGAAAAGAGATCAGCATTAGTTCAATTTCAAAAGGAAAACAAATTATATGGATTGATGAAACAAACTTCAATTTATTTTTCCGCCGAAGGCATGGCCGAGCGAAAGTAATCCCGCTGTACAGAAACTTCCAGCATCTCGGGGTTCCAATATTCACTTAATCGGCGCGATATCGGCATCGGGCGTTGTGGCGTTTGAAAGAAGACGGGGGTCTTTCACAGCGATTCTTGCAAATGCTTGGGTGCAAAGCTTATTAAATACTTGGCGAAATTCGGGCAACAATTTGCAAGACCTGTTCGTGGTAGCAGATAATGCACCTTGCCATGCATCTCTGCATACCATTTTTGAAGCAAACGCTGCCACTTTATTAAAACTTGGACCTTATTCGCCAATGTTAAATCCAATTGAAAATATTTGGTCCAAAGTAAAACTGTATGCAAAGGCCAATATGCGATTTCCCAATGTTGCCGCTCCTGGAGTAATGGAGCAGCGCCTTCAGTATTTAGAAGATGTTGTTGACCGCGCAAAAGAAAGCATCACTGGTGGCGATTGTGCTCGCGCTGTTCAACACAGTAGCACATTCCACCATGCTGCATTAAATCTTGACAATATGCCCGTTGGCATGTAAAGTTTCTATGCAATTAATTAAATTAAATATTATTGAAAATCTTGAATGCTATACTATACCGGGTGACACAAAAAAGTGTTCCACCCCTGTCATTTTTTTATTTATCAACCGATTTTTACCAAATTTTGTATACCTACA
>JASKGO010005461.1:0-12935 GCA_030556065.1 Holobus sp. GC000080
AAACATCATACGTACTATTCTTTTTTGTATTACAAATACTTGATTTGCGTACTGGCTACAGCCCCAAAAGACGACCCCATAGGAAAGACGAGATTGGAAATTGGCATAATATAAGATTTTTAGATATTCGACAGACAGTCTTTCGCGTAGAGCTCTAATCGCGTATCCTATTTTAGCCAACTCTAAACAAAGTTAACTCGCTTAACTTTATTTCCGCTCAGCTTTAACTTCTTAGCAAATTGCAAAACTTTTATTTTAAAACACAGCATTCATTACAATTGCATGTAGTGAACAAGAAATAAAAGGGCGATCCACTAATCGGTCCTCATTAATGTGACAATTTCCACGAGATAGAGAGCGAGAGCAATAAAAGCCGAAATTAATGTGTGTGGCATCCTTCGCGTGAACCCAATGCATACGGAAACGAGCAGAGAGAACGAGAGGAAAACAATTCCGGCAGCCGCCCCCGCTGCTCTCGCTTTGCCTTGTATACACTTAATAACAAATGAATGTTAGGTACTACAAATAATTCCCCATTGCATACGAGCAAAGCGTCAACCATTAATATCAATGCATCAACGAATTTATGAACGGGTAGATTGCTACTAATTTCAGTCGAACAATGTATAGAATACTAGTGAAACGTATATTATATAGGACGTGGAGGAAGCAAATCCGCGTGACACTTTAGTCCTTAGAACAACAACGATTTATTACCCGCACCACCGGCTTACTCTCCCATTTCGTTCTTTTTTTTTCCGCATGCTAATAACGTTTCCAAGAGTATTATAAAATCATTTATAACACACAATCGGGGGTTTAAGTAATAACAACAAAGTTTAATCGATTCTACAAACTTTTTTCTTTATTAATTTAATCATTAATTTTAATGAATAATTAATGAAAATCTAAAAGAAAATATATTTTACTTTAAGAAATGAATTTTTTATATGAAGAAATTCAACTAAAAAATTAAAATTAATTGATATCCGATGATCTTATTAGAATGAAATTAAAGTAAACTATGCGTGCAGCGAGCAAACAAAAGTAAAATGTGTATTTAATGGTGGCAATTATCGGTAATTGCATTCTGAATAATTTAATTACAGCAAAACCGATATCGTTTCTCCTTTAATTAGAAAACTCGGCAGTAAGAAACGAATTTCGGTATGGATTTTCTACCAGAAGAACAAAACGATGGGAAAACAAAACGAGGAATAAACAAAATACGAATCATTTTTCTTCTTCTTCTTCTTCTTCTTCTTTAACCACTAAACCACTAAAACCGCATTGTTATATTATTCGCGTCTCTGTGCGTGCAAGTGCTCTTAAATATTTCTTCGAGTACCCACTCGGTATGTGAATGTGTGCACGCAGCAAGACGGAGAAATTTTTATTGTGGAAACTACAACCGCAAGAATGCAGCAACAATGTTTTCTTTGGGAACCTTTCGGAAAAGTTGCTTTATATGTTTGCGGTGTTTTCATCTGTATGGAGCGGCGAACCCTTGAACCGATAAAAGCAAGCTGTTACAATGTCCACAAGGTGTCCCTCAATAATTTAGCTTTCTTTCTTTCGTTCGACCAAATCGAAACAGAGGACTTTGCTTTTTGTGCTTTGCTTTTACGTTTTATTATTTATAAAATTGTGTTGGAGTTTTATTAAAATGTATTAACAGTTTTTTTTTTGCAATTTTAGGGGGGGAAATGCAATTAATTTTTTATTTTATTTTAAATCTACAAAAATTAAAGATTTAAATAAATAATATTTTATCGAATCAAAAAATTATTTACTTACTCAGAAAAATTGCATAAAATTAATGTTTTTTGAGGATATTCAGTTTTTAATTTACCGGCGCCTTCACATGCCTATTAAGAAAAAAGATCAATGTTAAATTACTTCAACCTTTGATATTTTGCTCGTTTTATTAAAATTTAGTTATTTTAAACTCTTAGCATTTATTTAAATAATATATTGATGAATAACTTTAGGTCTAATTAATTCAATATTGCTTCAATGAAAAAAAAATCTTCTCTTTTAAAAATAAATTAAAAAATTAAATTAAAATTATTTAAAATGCAAAATTAGGAAACTAAATTATTAAATTACTTAAATAAAAATTATAGAATTAAAAAAAAAAATTTTTTTTTTTAAGCATTTAATAATTAATATTTTATTTTAAATAAATAATAATTTATTGAACCAAAAAATTATTTACTCAGAAAAATTGCTTAAAAATAATATTTTTTTAGGATATTCAATTTTAATTTTAGCGGCGCCTTCACATGCTTGATAAGTATAAAGATCAATGTTAAATTACTTAAACCTTTGATATTTTACTTGTTTTATTAAAATTTAATTATTTTAAACTCTTGGCAATTATTTAAACAATATATAATTATAGGTCTAATTAATTCAATATTCCTTCAATGAAAAACAAAATATTTTTTTTTTTAATAAATTAAAATTTTTTAAAGTATAAAATTAGGAAACTAAATAAATCACTTAAATAAAAATTATATAATCGAAAAAATATTTTTTTTTAAACATTTAATAATTAATTAGCCCGGCGCCTTCGCATCAAAAATTCAAAAAATTAATTAAATTAACAAAATTACCAAAACGATTTATTTTTTAAATTAATTTTATTTTACTTCTTAATAAACAAAAAAAGTAATGCAGAAAAAGCCAAAAAAAAAAAAATGAACAAAATTATAATTTATGAGACTAGATGAAGCCAAAAAAGAAAATTCCGTTTGGGCAAACGATGAAAAAAGAGGTGTCTAAACGAGAAATTAATGTGGTCCCGATACGGGCGCCTTTTTCTCTATTCCTAGATCTCTCCCTTATACCCGGATATAAAATTATCCTTTCTGCCAGGCCGGCAGATCCCTAAAAAAGAGATGTTTGTTCGAATTGAGCGTAGACTTTTATTTCATCTTGGATACACACATTCGGGGGACTCGTGGATTACAAAGCTTTCGACAACGTTTTCACCCACAAAACACACCTTCTAAACATTAATATCGTTTTTGTTTTTTATTTTTTGCTTTTACACTTTCATAGAGAAACAATTCATAGAAATGAATCAAAAACAAAAGGTGCTAAAGCCGAAACTTAGCACATTGCAAAATAACTTATGGCGGGCCACTAAATAAATAACGCGTAAAATTTTATTTCAAATCCATTAGTGCACTTAAAAGCTTTTAACTGCTGCATTTACTATTACATGCTCATAAACACGTCTAGACAATTACCACGCAAAGAAAAAACAAAACAATAATAATAATGTTTACCCATTTTATTAACACTATTAACGGCTACATTTGTTTCAAATGCTTGCTCTTCGGCGATTCCACGCATGTCGTAATATTTATTTTACGGCCCGAATAAAATAATTAATAATTTGCCCCGCAGCATAAAACACAAAACAAACGACGTGAAATTAATGATGATTAAATTAATTAGTGGAAGGCAAAGTTATTTCGATCATTAATCAATCGATCCTTTGCGAAGAGATATAGATACTCGGTACCTTTTGTTCAACAGCGAAGAATTTTCTTTGTTTTTTGTCCGCCACTCTTTTCCGCTGACGCTTTTCCAGCTTTTCCTTTTTCGTGTGCCATTCGTTCGCGTCGATACTTTGACCAACTGTTCCACTAATGGACCTTCTGCTTAGCCGCAGCCGCCATTCTTGCCCTGCGGCAAAAAACGCCACTTTTTCACCGTTTGCTGGCTGGTGGCGCACAGCGCGTAATGTCCGATCGCAACGACATTAAATTATTTACTCATTTACCGACCGATCTGCTCTCTAATGTTTGTAATGCGTATCGATTTTATTGGAGTATTAGAGTGACATCATTACGGGTCATCAACATGTAACGTTACTTATTGGACAGAAGTTTACGTGAAGATTTTAGGGAGGATAAAGGAAAAGCAAACAATTTGTTTTCTTTTTTTTTTGAGGGATTTTTCGGAATAAAATATGTTAATGGGATTTCGTTTTTACAAGGATTATATACGAGCTCTTAAGCATGTACAAATAATCACGTTGGATGTATGTTGTTGAGCCATGCAGGATCATAAAATTGTTCTCGTCATTTCCTCCCTTTACCCCTTATCCTTGCAACGAATACATATGAAGATATAAAAGCGTGGCGCTTTAATTCGGCATCTCGTATTTTGAACGCAGTAAAACCCGCATAATAACCCAAGTATAAAACCGAAATTAAACATAAAATAAATTATTTATACGGTTTCTCGGCGCATTGGCTTTTGCTTTCGCCACTTTCATTTTGCCTATAGTACCATAAATCTTATTCTTTGTAAATGTTTTTATTTACTCATTTGATTAGTATTTTTTTTTACTTGATTAATACAGAGCTTTAAAAATCAATATTACTTTTTTGAAAAAAGTTTTTTCATATTACAAACTAAGGCTTAAAAAAAGAAAAATTATAAACACTTTTTTTATATTTAATTCTTAGTTTTCTGTTGATTTTTTTTATTTTGATAAAATAATTATTAAGTCATATATCCTGGTTTTGTTCAAATATTTGTTAGATGAATAATATGAATAACTTTAAAAAAAAACAAGCAAAAAATTTACGGATAAAGAATTTTAACATTTATTTTTTTAATAAATGGGGATGTGGAGGCGCCGGACGTGTTAAATAGTAATGATTACATTAAAAAATTTTTTTGTTCATTACAATTTTAATTAAGTAATTAACATAATGACGATTGACTCTTTTTTTACTTTGTTAGGTTTTCCAACAACTGAAAGTTAAATTTGGCAATTTTTTTAATTTTTAATGTGAAATTTTAAAGAATATAATTAAAAATCTTTTTTTTAGAAATTTTACATTATTCTTTTCCAATATTTTTTAATTGCCCTCTAAAAAAAATAAAAGAACAATTTTAATTAATAATTCAATTTTTGTTTAAGTAATTTCTAGTTTTAATTAATTTACTTTCATTAAACCTAAAATTTGAAACCATAAAAAGTGTAAAATTAAATTTTTATTGTTTCGAAAAAGATTAAAGAAAATTTTAAGCATTCTTTTTCAAACCTTCTTTTCAATTAACAAAAAAATTATATTGCAGTTTACATGGTTTACAACTTTTTAACCATTTTAATCTTCTATTCTGTTCTATAAATAATAAAAATTGCTTTCATCATGTAAAAAATAAAACAAATTTACTCCTCAATTTTTTTTTTTCATATTTTTTGTTTATATATTAAAAAAAGATATTTATTTATTCAAAAAGTTCTGTATTTTAGAGCATAAAAAATGCATGATTTACAACAAACTTCTTGTTTGTTGTTTTCCCTTCTGAAAGTCGATTCGAATACAATATTCTCGGAATTTATTTGGCAAGTTGTAGAAATAAGTACGGGCAAAATATAAAGTTATGTATGAGAATTTGAGTTAAGTTAAAGTTAACACATCCATTTCTTGCAAGTTTTTCTCGTTATTTCCTTCACGCTTACGCGAAACACACTTCTGAAGCCCGAGAACTGCTGCATGTACATTTCCGTGGCGTTCTTTTCGTTTTTTTGTCTTCTTTTTGTATACCCCGTGCCTATTCGGTCCTCTTGCAGGATAACTACAGAGCGTGAAAATGCGTGCGAGAGTGCAGAAATGTAGTTGTAAAAGAGAGGCAACAATAAAAAACGCTTGACAGTTCCGGCGGGCTCGGGAAAATTGTCTTCATTACAGTAACAACTTTCTCCTCCGAAGAAGAACCCGCAAACACACGCTCATGTACGAGTCGGAAAAACAAAGATGCCGCGCGAAAGAGAAAGACATCGGCAAGAAGGAAAAAGAAAGCAAGCAGGAGGAAAAGCGGCGGCGTCCTTTTATAGCGTATGACTTATAAAGTCCACCACCCTCGCCTCTCTTTAACAGCTCGTCCCATATAATGCCGGCGGTGTTGGAAGGAAAAACTTTGTATGTGTTTTTTCTTTCTACTTCCTTTAAGAAGAAGTGCCAACCAAGTTTACGTCATAAAAATGGAATTACCGTCGGGGGAATAAATTTATCCGCAAGTGCGCACATTCCGCCGCGGTAATGTCCGACCATTTTTACTATAGCTAACTATTCGGTTAATTAATTAATTTATTTCGAGCGCGGAATTAATGAAATATTTATTTACATCGACTCTCCTAGAAGAATAGCTTTTGTTTTTCGTGTTTTTGCAAAAAGGAAAAAAGCAGTTTTCGAAGAAGGGGAATTTAATTAATCACAGCAAAAGACATATTTTGCACTAATGAAAAGAGCAGGATTCTGAAAGATTTCCCCGTTGCTTATTGAGTTTGGGAGCAAACAAGTTACGTTCGCGTAAACATGAACGCCGCCAAACAAAGCCATTTATTTTCCCATTAGCCTCAAGCGACGTTTATTAAAATCTAAAAAGTTGCCATGGCGCTTCCGCCTCCTGCCTCCTGCTTGCTTATGCTGCTGAATGGTGCGTCGGACCAACAGCACCTAATGGTTGCTATTATTTTTTCGGTAATTCATACGCAATTAGTTTAATAAAAACTAACGACGACCTAAAATTATATTAGGTCCATTAAATCTACGACCTTCTAGGTACTTTAATTAAATCTCTCTCTACTGTAAAATGCCATTTTTTAAATATTTTGTTGTTGCTTTTTTGATATATTTAACTTTTCCTTTTTACGAAAAATTAATTTAAGGTTTTATAAGATTAAAAAAAGTTAAGAATAACGTTAATTAAGAAAAATAATTATGTGGAAAATAAACAAAAACTGATTTTTTAGATATTTCTAGAGGAAACCCGGCGCCTTCACATCAACTTCTATATAAATTTCTATTTAAAAACCCACCAAAAATATAAAATTAATTATTTAAAAGTAATTACCACAAAAAATTATTAATTTTTAAACTTTTAAAAATATTTTTCTAATTTAGTAGTACAACTTTAGTAATTTACCTGACGATTGTTTTTATTTTTTAACCATTTCAACAGCGAAAACAACATTTGATACCCTTGCAGTATATTTATAAACTTTTACCTCCGAAAACCGAACAAAAAAACAAAAAAGAAAAATCCGCCCCGTGTAATTGGAAACTTTTTGTTGTCGTAATTAATGTGAGCTGCAGCGTGGAGTGTTAAGGGGTAAAAGTGTAGGGGATTTGAGCGATATTGAGGTCATAAAAATAATTAATGAGGCCGTATCAGGAGTTTTCATATCGGAAGAGTGTAGTGAGGGAAACCAATACAGTTTTGGGGGAGGAAAGAAAACGTTTATTATTACGAAGTTATCGGAAAAGTGGTGGAGGCGGCAGCAGCGGCGGCGGCGGCGGAGCAAGAGAGAAAGAGGTAATGCATGCAAGGGACCAGGTGTTCGAACTTAAGCAGTTTCCCATTCCGCGCTTAATAATTTACACACTCGCTACTCCTGTAGCATCCTCCAGGAAAGGAGGCCCGAAGCATCGGCTGGGGACGGGCGAAAGTGAGACAGAGTGTGCCGATTTCAATCGACTGGAGACTTATCGTTCCGATGGCGCAATTAAAGTAATTACCTATCCCCCCAGTTCACTCCGACGTCAGACCGAGATCAATAACGGAAATAACAACAACATCAATAATAATAATACGAAGAAGACTTTCTTTTTCTTCACTTTATATTTCATTTTTTGTTTTAATGATTTCTTCGCTTGCAATTTTGTTTTTAATTTTCCAACTTTTATTTATATAAAATAAAAATATTATTTTTTATTTGATTTGAAAATTAATAAATAATTACTTAGGAAGATTAAAAGCTTCTTTAGAAAAAAAAAAAAAAGAACTAAATTGGTCAATTAAATTGTCAAACTTCCGATAGAAAGGCGTGATTATTTATCTGAGCTCATCGTGGTACGTGTTAATGTGCACTTTTCCATCCCCTCGTGGTAAAAGATTGGCAAAGTTGAAAGCGGGAAGTTTTCCAATGCAACGGAG
Source organism: Holobus sp. GC000080 (assembly GCA_030556065.1). Classification (NCBI taxonomy): domain Eukaryota; kingdom Metazoa; phylum Arthropoda; class Insecta; order Coleoptera; family Staphylinidae; genus Holobus; species Holobus sp. GC000080. The sequence continues at coordinate 7,972 of JASKGO010005461.1, forward strand.
GAAAGGCCAAATTAAATTGCCTTCTTCGACAACTTCCGCAACCGGACTTTACCGCACAATACAACAATATAATTTGCGGCTAGTGCAGACGCACATCAATTAACAGTTTCGATCTCTACTTCAAATCTCAAAGCTTCCTCACAGCTTTTAGTGCAGAATATGAATGATAATTTAAAATAAAACACTTTATTTCAATTAGTATGATGTTCATCCAAGTCGCAATTTATTAAGTGATAAGAATGTGCCTGTACAAAAAAAAAGGAACAGCCAAAAAAAAAAAAAAGAACGAAATTGAAAAATGTCTCTAATATAATTCTCCCCCTCGCAGTATAAGGTTGATATTTCTTAGCCTGCAGGCAAAACCGGATGTTTATAGCTCAAGTGTCTTGCTCTTGATAAGCCAGGTCGCAATTTACCAACATATATCTATATTTAGCAGCTGGCAGATAGACTAGACTGAAAGTCAACAACATCTTCAGTTACCTCTCTTTGCTTCCCACTATTTATCTGCCGCCCATTCAGTTAGAGATGAATGTGTTTTACTTATCAGCCACTGTGCCAATGCTCAAACATTGGAACGAATCAACAGTGTTTTAGTAACTGTGCTGTGGCTTTCTGTTCAGTATAGAGCAGCAGCACAGTATAAATGTTGGGCGACGATAGCTGGCGGTTAAATAATCCATCATCTTCAATCAACCCCTATAGTCCATACAACTAAGAGTTTGAGTTTATTTTCAAACTAACGAATCGTCTCTTCTTTTTTTATTTTATAAGAAACATGAAAATTAACTGAATTTTTTAGTTATTTTTTTTTCATAAGTAAATTTAACTTTGTCTTTTCTGATGAGATATTAAAAATTCATGACACTTTTTCGCGTCTCCTTTGTCTCGCTCTAGATTGGTGCTTTTGCTGTGCTGGGAGCCAGTGAACTGTAGTCGTTGAAGAGGGATTTGCGCCCTTGTCAAACGTTGACTGATCCGTGCCCAAGAATATATTCTAATAAAATATTAAGAGCCCTTCATGTGGAGCCCTCCATGCATGTGAATGCAGCCCCGAACACGAGGAGCACTACATGGATCGCACACGCAACTTATACCCAAATGTCAAAGACAGACCCCTTTCGAGCGTACTCCGCATTTTGATTGACACAATTCACTGAAAACAATTGAATTCCTATAAGGGTTTGATTTTTATCAAGTTTTTTGTTTTCGGTTTTCTTTTTATGTACGTTTTTTGATAGTTAAAATAAATAATAATGGAAAATTAGGCATTGATATTTCAATCAGTTAATAATTAAGTTGATTTTTTTCGTTTGCATAGAGTTATTGATGGCATTTTAAATAGATTTCAAAATATTTGCTGGTCCTTTGTAATTACTATTGATTGATTTTGGTAATGTGTTAATAACTGCTAGTGTCAATGGATTTAATTGATGGATTTTGGGCTGAGTTATGGAACTTAATTGTATTATCAAATTCTATTTAATATTTATTTTAATTTAATTGAAAAATTAAAATATTTTCTGAATTATAAAGTATAAAATAATTTGTTTTTATTTTTTATTTTGATAATGAAACTTTACTTTAAAAAAAAAAAAAGAAAGAAATTATTTTTCAGATTAATTTTGGGTTCATTTGTACATATATAACTTAAATTTTTAAACTAAATAATTAAACAAAAAATTAAAAATCATTAAAATAAATTAAAAAAAAAGATATAAAGTTAATAAACTTTACTTAAAAAAATTAAGAAATAAATATTTCTTCTGATGAATTTTTGATTTATTTATAAAACTTAAAATTTCTTTTTTTTTTTTAATATTCAGAAAATGAAAATATTTACAGAAACCAAATTTTTAAATTAAATAAAATCTAATAAAACATTGAAATAATATGGAATTAAATTTTTTCTGATAAGTTTTGAGCTTTAACTCCAAATTATTTAACTTAATTTTCCAATTAAATTAATAAACAGAAAATAGAAATGTTAATAACAACAAAAAAATCAAAAATGATTTTAAGAAAATAAAAATAAAAATAAAAATTAAACTCAAAGAAACTACTAAATTTCCCCCGGAAAACTACTAAACCAGATAGCTTCCAAATACATGTTTTGGCAACCGATAAAGACTTCTTGTGTGCGCTCTCGAGTTCTTGTTAGAAAGAGCGAAAGGGTGGCTGCGATCTCTAATGTAATTGAATTTCGTACTCGGCCATGAGAGTTGAACTTCAGCGGGGCCCTTCCAAGGGGATAAATAAATTAATTAACTAATCTGCTAGCGCGCAGTAATTAATTAAATGATTAGTTAAGTGTCCGAAAGTTTGTGGAAGGCGATTTAAAGAATCGCGTCGGACGCCCCAATTAAAACTTCGACCGGCTTTTTCCGCAGAGCAAAAGCCTAGCAGCCATCGGGCCTAGAGACCTAGAGATAATTGCGATAATTCGAGAACACTGCAATGTCCAAATTATTAAAGTTCGCAGTCGTTCGCAGTCTCTTTGGAAACGAACACAGTGCGCGGCGGGGCGACGAGGAGAGAAACACTTTATCGCTCCGTAGCGCGATAATTCCGGGAAATTAGTGAATGCGCCGGGCGCGACAATAAGCAGCAACCGCTGCCACTAACGTCGCATGCACTTGCAGCGCGGCGGCACAGTACAGTGGCATCCGTCGGTTGTAAAAAGGGGCGATAATAAAGTTGGTAAGTTTGTGCCACAACGCTGTGTTGCTACACACTGCCGGAAGCAATAATCATTAAACAAATCTTCCGGAATGGGCGTAGAGTGGTCGTTGCGGTAATCTGGAATGTCAGTTTCCGTACTACACGGTCGCATACAGTGCACAACGAAATGGCATAAGCAAAAATTTTCAAATTTAAATGCAAAGATGACTTTTTCCTAAAGAGTTTCAAGTTTTTTGAAATTATTTTTTTAATCAACTTTTTAATTATTTTTAGGGAAATTAAAATTTATAATTTTTCTGAAAAAATTAGACGGCGCTGGGCAATATAAATTCCCCATTTTAAATAATTATTTATAATTTCTAACTAAAAATAATTATTAAAAGAATTGTTTTTAAGTAATTTTATATTAAAAAAAAAACTAGTAAAAATAATAGTGCTTCATAGTGAAGGCGCTGGTCAGTATAATTTTTTCAATTTTTAAATAATTAGATTTTATTTTAGTCTATCGAATTTTAATTAAAATTTTCACAATTTCTATTAAAATAAAATATTTTTAAGTAATTTTAATTTCAATTTTTTTAGCAAAAATCAAATTGCTACATTGTGAAGGCGCTGGTCAATATAATTTGTTTTTTAACACTTATTCTTAATTTTTATCAATTAGATTATCAATTATCAATTAATTAAATAAAATATTATATAAATTCTCTTCTTAGAAAATATTTTTTTATTTTTTAAACATTTTAACCATACAAAGTGTTAAAACAATTTAAAAACTGCATCTAAAACTGGGTCCCCAACAACATCAATAAAACCAGAGCAACTTTTAGGAAGCTCTGTATAAGCAAATCCGAAAGCTCTGCTTATGTATAGTGTTACATGGCGATATGGGAGAGAAACAGGAGCAACCGGCAACAATTCGGATGCGGAATGCCGAGCAAGTCGGAGAAGCAGGAGGAGCAGTGGTAGCAGTAGTAGCAGCAGCAGCAGCAGCATCTCTGGAGAGATCGACGGAGAAATTGTATTATTGCTGCTATAATAGAATAAGAGAAGTACAAATAGCGGCGTAAAGCTCGCGCGAGCTTAGCAATTCCTACTTCTCGTTCTGGAGAACTTCAAGGGGCGAGTTAGACAGAGACACAGAGAGGAAAGCAAAGAGAGAAAGAAGGAGAGAGGGGAAGAGGGATGCTGGATGTGTTCACGTATGCTATGCAGTTATAATAGATGGATGGATAGATGGATGGGAAAGTGCACAGTCAGCAAGCCGCAAATGCGGGACTACGGACCGCAAAACGCTTTACGCAATTTAATTCTATCTTTTGCCGTGGTTGTCTTCTACTTCTTTTTCGATTTCTTTCTATTATTTCTTATTTTTTTCGTCTTGTTCCCTTTTCTCTTTTCTGTACAACTGCCGCTGCTCGTTTCGCGCAATGCCAGCCTTGATGTTCGCAGCAGTCGTTTTCAATGATATTTTGTCGATGTGACTTTTATGCGAAATTTCTATGGTTTTTTTCTAGGGAATTCTTGGGAATTTTTTCTATTGCTGTAATTACTGCAATATGAAAAATGTCGATTTTTTATATATTATAAGACACACAAAAAATATATTTAATTTAATGTAGAAACCAATTTAATATTTTAAAATTATTTAAATCCTTAGTGAAAAAAGAATTTTGTATCTTTGTGAAGGCGCTGGGAAAGTAAAAGTCTTCAAATCTTTAAAACTGAATTTAAATCTTCAAAACAATTTTTCTGTTGTATTAATTTTTCTTTGAAATTTGATTTTTTTTTTAAATTTATTATAAAATAAAATATTTTCAATTATTATTTTTTTAAATTTAATGTGGAAGCCAATTAAAAACATTAATTTTTCCTAGTTTAAAGGGCGGCTATAGAGATGCGAAGGCACTGGTCAAGTAAAATGTCTTCAAATCTTTAAAACTGAATTTAATTCTTCGAAACAATAATTTAGTTATATTAATTGTTTTTTGAAATTTAATTTTTTTTTTTTTATAAAATAAAATAATTTTAATTATTGTTCTTTTAAATTTAATGTGAAAACCAAATAAAAACTTTAAATTTTCTTAGTTTAATGGGCCACTATAAGGTTATGAAGGCGCTGGTCAAAAAAAATTTCAACAAAACTTAAAAATTTACTTGAAAATTCGATAAATATATTTCGGTTTAATTAATTATTAATTAAAACATTCGTTATTTTTATTACTAGTAAAATATATTTTTTTTAAACATTTATTTTTAAATTTAATGTTAAAAGCAATTTA
>JASKGO010005470.1:0-15400 GCA_030556065.1 Holobus sp. GC000080
AAAGAGAGCACTTCAGTAAAAAGAAACAAATAAACTAAAGAAAACCAAGAAAAATATTATTTCAAAGATTCAGTTGCGGTTACCAAGTTGTAACTTATCGAAACTTCAATCAAAAATCAAAACATTATTTTCCATTTTTATTTTTGGTCAAGTTCAAGTATCGAACCTTATCTGAATTTTATCTCCCTATATAACCTCCTAGATAGGAATAAAGAATTCATTGATAATATTGACTTTTCAAGTATTGAATTTATTTATTTTATTATTTTTGAGTGATAAAGAATTAGGAAAGGAAAAGTAGTGGGGTTTTTATGTTCAGTATATAGTATTGTACATTATATAGTATACAGTGGACAGTAAGTTGAAATAATAGTCGTGCTTTGGTATTTAATCCTTAAGGTTCTATTTACACTTTTTAGTTCGTAAAATTAAAATTTAAATTAATTCTGTGAGCTTTTTTAAGTTTTTAATTTTCAATTAATCTTTTGAAAATCCGTGCCTTTTTTCTATTAAATAATTAATTAACTTAAACCATTACCCCTTTTTGTTTTAAATTAATTGGAATTAACTTAAACCATTTCCTCTTTTTTGTATTATTCAATGAATTAAATTGAACCATTTCTCCTTTTTATATTATTCAATGAATTAAATTAAGCCATTTCCATACCTTATTAAGATTAATACTATTCGAATTAAGCTATAAAAGGAAAATTTAAATTTAAAAAGTGCAATTACTACAGAATTCTTAATTAGTTGAAATCCTTCCTTAATGAATAAACAGAATGCAAATAATTACAGTTTCGATATCTTCTCTCTGTGCAGATTAAAGGATTAAAGAGAACATGAATCTAGTTAGGATAATAACACCTGCGATCCTGCTGATGACTAGCGTAGTCCTGGCGGATTACCAAATAGGAGTGGGAATCGCAGATGTAACGGGACCTTCTGCAGAAGTAGTTTTTGTAAGTCCCACAACCCTTAATTTTATTAACCGCAAATAGTAAAAAAAAACCGCTTCTTTTCCAGATGGGTTACGCGAAAATCAACCAGAAAGGCGAAGGAATACATTTGCGACAGTTCGCCCGCGCTTTTATCCTGCAGGACGGCACCGAGCGGATAGTTTTCGTGAGTGCGGACATCGGAATGATGGGCCACGGCTTGCGACGTTCGATCCTGCGGCACTTGAAGCAGGAATTCGGCGACATTTACAACGAACAGAATGTTGTTCTGAGCGGAACACACACGCACGGAGGTCCTGGCGGCTACCTCATGAACGTCCTCTTCGATATCTCGTGCATGGGCTTCATTCCGCAAACGTACAAAGCCATTCAACAGGGTGTCCTCAAAGTAGATTGAAAATGTATATTTGCCATCGGGCGCGAATCGATTTATGATAATTCCGCAGGCCATCAGGAACGCGCACCACAGCATGGAAGAAGGAAAGGTTTTCCTGTCGAGTGCCGACGTCCTGGAAGCCAATATTAACCGAAGTCCTGCTGCATATTTGCTCAATCCAGAGGAGGAGCGGGCACAGTAAGTTTTCTTATTATTTGTTTTATGTAGCGACGTGTTCCCGATTACACTTTCGAGGAGAGTATTTAAGGGCTGTTTACATAAAGGGAATTAACTTTTTTGTACTTTAGAAGTGTCGAATGCTTCAGCTGCACGGAGCTTTCCGAGAAAGAAAAAAAAACGAAACTTATTTATCCGCCTTAAATATTTATGAAATTCGCTTTATACAGGGTACTCCTATTTTTAAAGTAACAAAACATTTTAATATCATTACAAATTTATTAGAATATTAATTATCTTAAAGAATTACAAAAAAAAATTATATTAAAAAATCAAGTTTACAAAAATTAAAAATTTTGTAAATTGTTGATATTTTGACACAAAACAACTTCTTTGGAACACTTTGTATAGAGGGTAGACACTTTTTTTAGTGACAAGTTTCGCATGAATCACACAGGTACAAGTACGACGTGGACAAAGAATTGGTTCAGCTGAAACTCGTCGCCAGCAAGGACAATCGTCCTTTGGGCGTTATAAATTGGTTTCCGGTCCATCCCACCTCTATGAACAATTCCAATCATCTGATCACTTCCGATAATGTCGGTTTGGCTTCTTTGCTCTTTGAAAAAGAAATGAATAACGGCGCCATGCCCGGAAAGGTTTGTTAAAATACCATTTTTATACATTTTTTTTCCTTTCGATTGCTTTTGGCTTATTTCTATTTTATTTATTTATTCATATTTTTCATGTAACCTGATTCTAACAGGCTTCACATTCCGCGAAAATATCAATTTTCACATTTGGCATGGAATTATAACTCGGGCGCCAGATTGGAAATCTTATCAATGAATTCAATTTCATTTCCGCATTTTTCAATTCTGTGCTGACGATTTCATTTAAAGAGTTAATACTTTTCTATTCTTTTTTTTTTTTGAAAGATTGAAATTGCAAATTAAATTTATTAAATTTTAATCATACTTTTATTGATTACTTGAAATTAATAATAATTTATCTTTTTTTGTTTTTTCTTATCGAAATAGGCAATTAATGTTCGAATGGAGATCAAAATAATGATTTTACCACTAAATTGATTAAATAACAAATAAAAATGATTATGGGGTTATTACTTATACAATGACATAAATGAAACTAATAAAAGAAAGTATTCGAGATAACAAATTAGTAGCTCTTTATACAGGGAAATCTCTCTATTGATCACATAATTCAAAACAATATAAAAAATCAATTAGAAAAATTAAATTAAATGTAATTTTTGACTTTTTTTCAATACGTTATATTTTATTTAATTAATCAACAAGGAAAAAAAATAAATTTATTGGAAAAAATTAAGAGATAAATTCCATATAAAAAGTAGAATAAATAAGGGATTGTTTTAATATCCTGTAGAATACAGAATTTATCACTTATTTTACTGGTTGTTTTAATGGCGCAGGGAGAATTTGTGGCTGCGTTCGCTTCTAGTAATCTTGGAGACGTTTCGCCCAACATAATGGGTGCCAAATGCATTAACACAGGTGAACCGTGCGACATGATCACCAGCACATGCAACGGCGAGGCGAAATATTGTATCGCCTCCGGTCCTGGCAAAGATATGTTTGAGAGTACAAGAATTATCGCCAACCGCATCAACGAAAAAGCTCTGGTGAGTTTTCCGAACGAATTGCTTCCACTTTTCCGAAATTCAGCATTCGAAATGCCCCTTTGCCGGTTCGCATCAAACAAAATTTGCCATTCTTCAGCTCTGTTTGAAAAATAAAAGGTATTTGCTTTGTATATCGTTTAATTAAATATTCCAAGCAAATATTTATTCAAGCTTTTCTAATGAAAACTTCAACCTACGCGCTAATTATTTTTAAATTGCCAATATCTTGAAAGATATGTGACTAGTTTCGATAATAATTACACCGTTTTATTTGTAATTAAAAGACCTTTAAAATGATATATCACATGATACAAATTGGAGTTAAAAAATTAAATAAATAAAAATTGTTTTGGTAGAAAGAAAGAAGTGAAGCGGAAGAATTCATAAATCAACATTTAAAATTCAACCCGATTTAGAATTTTACAATTTTATGTGAAAACACTCTTTTTGCAAATGAAAAAAGATAATTTACTTAATTGAAATTAATTTCTAAGCAACTTTTCAAATCCAACCAAAACGCCAAAGAACTGAAAGGACCTTTAAGGAGCATCCACCAATACGTCGACATGACGGCTCAGGAAGTCGAAGTGGAATTTGTCAATGGAACAAGAGGAAAAGTATTTCAAATCATTTACTTTCAAATAAAAAAAAAAAAATAATTTATCTATTATAAATTATAATTAAAGGCGAAAGGATGTCGTCCAGCAATGGGTTACAGTTTCGCAGCCGGTACAACAGATGGTCCTGGAGAATTCGACTTCAAGCAGGGGACCATTACGGAGAATCCCTTTTGGAACTTCGTCGGCGACTTTCTTGCCAAACCCTCCAAGGAAGACGAGGATTGTCAAGCTCCCAAACCAATCCTTTTAGCAACTGGAGTTGTAAGATCTTTTTTTATTTTTGCAAAATTTAACAGTAATAATTAATTAAATAAATTAAAGGCTAAATTTCCTTATGAATGGCAACCGAAAATCGTTTCATCGCAAATAATTTCCATTGGCGATTTGATAATTGCGGCTTTTCCCGGCGAACTGACCACAATGTCTGGAAGGAGGATGAAGAAGGCCATCAGGGAAGTTGTAATGGAAAACGGAGGATCTTCGGACACCAAAGTCGTCCTTGCAGGATTAAGTAACACGTACTCTGATTACGTGGCCACTCCTCAGGAGTACCAAGTGCGTATTGAATTTAATATACAGCGCGTTCTTAATTTGTATAGTACTCCACATTTTTTTTTACTTAATTGGTTTTACCACATTTTATTAAATTTTAAAATTTATTAATTAATTAAAGTTAAAAGTCCTTAAAATTGAGCTTAAAATTATACGAAGTTATTGTTAATTTCAATGATTATCAAGTTTTAAAATCAAACTGTAGCAATCTTTGAAAATTCTGCGAAAATTTTAAGTTTCAGGGTTATGTTAGGTTAGAAATAAAAAATAAGATGGAGAGTGGAGTACTAGATGAATTAAGGTTTTCACTGTATAAATATTTCAATATTAATTCTAATTAATGCTGTTACTTTAATTAGTTGCAAAGATACGAAGCTGCATCTACGATTTATGGGCCTTACACTTTGGACATCCATATTCATCAGTTCAGCAAAATTGCCAAAGCTCTTATTACAGTAACGAAACAAATTTAAAGTTTTTTATTTCTTTTTCAAAAGAGTTTCACTAACTTTTTTCCGATGTTTTTCCAGGGAGATAATTTGGATGAGGGTCCGATCCCCGAAGATTTCAGCGATAAATTAATATCGTTCCAGCCGCCAGTCATCCTGGATTTGCCAGATTATCCGCACTCTTTCGGAGAGTGCACCCTGCAGCCTGCAAATGCGACAGTCGGCCAATTGGTAACCGCTGAATTTGTAAGTAACATTTTTCCCTTTTTCATTATTTTTAGTTATTTAAAACGAAAAATAAAGTTGCAAAGTAATAAATTATAAATAAATTAATGTGCGATGCAGGTGTCGGGACATCCGAGGAACGATTTGCGGCTGGGAAAGTCTTACTTGTTAGTGGAACGACAAGAAGGAAATGAATGGATCGTCGAGGCAACTGATGCCAGTTGGGAGACCAAGTATTTTCAGTTTTTTTTTTTTTTTTTTTTACAGCGGCCTTAACCGAATTGACTGATATGATTTGTAGATTTAAATGGCGTCGCACTCGGTTTGCTTCCAGTAGAGTTACGATTGAGTGGCAGGTGCCAGAGGAAACGAAGCCTGGCCTGTATCGCATACGCCACTTTGGCGCTAATAAGTCTCCGGTCGCGGGGATCTCTTCCTACGCGGGCGTTACAAATACTTTTTCGGTACACGCGAGGACTTCCAACTTTAGCAATTTGCTCAGAGACTAGTCCGTTTTAAAAGACTGCTGTTGTACTTATCCTATGTACTTTTGTGATCCAAATAAAAAAGTAATAATATTTTCTGAATTTCTTGTAATTTAATTGGTAAATTTTTTTAGGTTCTTTTTTATTCTCTGGAGTTGGTAATTTCTTTATTTGACAAAGTGAGTGGGCGACTTTTTATTTATTGTTAGCTTTTTATTTTATTAATTTTCTTTTAATTCAAATAATTGATAGAAGAAATGAATTATTATTTAAGGAAATAAGCACAGGCTAATAAAAAAAATCATTTTTTGGCTTGATTTTTTTAAATTGGTTTTTACAAGTAATTTCTGTAGTTAGTTAATTTCCTTTTTTTTTTTTTTCCTAGGGAACATTGTAGTAATTAATTGCTACTTTTTTTTAGTTCTATGATTACTCTTTGATCAATTTTCATTAAATGGAAAAAGTTACATAAAAATGCTTAAATACCATTTACTTTTGTGATTCACATAAAAAATTAATAATATTATGTCTTTAATTTAATTTTATTTGATTTCTTCTGTAAATTATTATTACTTTTTTATTTTCATTTTATTGGTATTTTTTTCTTGTAAAAAATGGTGTAAATAGGCGGCTTGTTAAGCTTTTTATTTTACAATTTTACTTAAATTATAATAATAGACAAAGGAAATAAATTATTGTTTACTTAAATACATTACTTTCATTGTTTAATGAAAGTATAGGATGTTCCCGAAATTTTTTATTTTTTAGCCAGAATTAGAAAAATATTTAGAATTTTTTGTGATTTTTTGAAAACAGTAATTTTTGTTGTAAATTTACTACTTTTTCTACATTTTTTTATTCCTTGGGAACATTTCAGTAATTAAATACTATTTTTTTATATTTCTGATAATTACTTTTTGATAAATGTTCATTCATTGGTTAAAATAAGACATCAAAATAATTCAAAACAAATTTTAATGAATTACATTATTTTTTTAATTTTATTTAAATTTGATTGATTAGTCAATAATTTAATTTAATTAATTAAAAACGAATCTAGAATAAAAACAATCAATAATTTTAATTCTAAATTAATAACCAATTGCTACATTCATACGAAAAACAATTATTGAAAACCAAAACTCCCATAAAAACCGATTTCTTTTGGGAATTCACTTAAAATTTCTTATTTTCCCTATATAAAAACCAGTGAAAACATATTCTCAATCTGACATAATGTGGTTTTATATATTTATAGAAACATCTATCTATTTATGGTATTTGCAATAGCCCAAAGCTAACGTATAGAACATAAAGGCTACATTTTTATGAGAAAGAAAAGCATTCCAATGTGCCACCAACAGGATTTCAATTTTCTTTTCGTTTCCTTTTGTTTCCCTTTCATTATTTTGCATCGAACACTATTGAACCACTATTTGCTTTGGATTCCACGACTATTTCACTCAGAAAAATACCTCCAAAAAAAAAAACAACAAACAAAAATCTGGCTGATATCCATTAATAAAAAGCTTTTCAGCTTTTTCACAATTTCGCCTGCACTTTCTGTTTGCTGATAGCTTAATTGCGAAAAGTAATCATGGAAATTTATTTATTCTATAAACACAAAATCCGCGGTGTTTTCCATGCCAGTTGTTCTACTCACTACGAGTTGCTTTAAATGATGGATGGCGACAGTTTTAATTAAAAATTCAGCAGCTGGATATTTGTTTATTTATATAATATGCGAACTTTAGTATTTGACAATATATGTCAGGGAAGTGAATTCTGATGCTTATAAATCAAGAAAAAAATGTTTAGGGCTTTGAAATGAGGGCAAAGCATATAATTAAATTTCTTTATTTGATACTTCTTATAATTTTTTTTATAATTGCTTTTTGAAAAACGTGAATCACAAATGTTTTACTTTTTTTTCCATAGGAAATAAATTGATTTACTGCAGTTTTGTACTTTGACACAGTAACAGGAAAAAGTTCTTTTTAGTTTCTTTTTTTATTAAAGGATTTTTGATTTGTCGTTTGGTTGCAGTATAGGAAAAGTGAGATTTTCTTCAGTTTTCTGTTTTGGCTTTCAAAGGACTCAAAAAGAGCGATTATTTTGCAGTTATTGCAATCTAACTGTGAACTTTGTATTGAATTTTCTAAAATGTTGATGACAAGGACAATGAGAGCAGTAAAATACTAATATAAGAAATTCTTGCTGAAGATCATTTCAAGAAGAAAATTATAAGAAGGATATTTGCTTTGGAGGAATTTTCATTTGGAAAATACGTGCTGTCTCTTATTGTACTGTCACAAGAAATTAATCTGGTTCATTATTATTTTCAATTAAAAAAAAAAACTTTATTAAAAGTTTTAAACTATTAATTTATCAATGAATTGAAGCGTCTGAATTGAACAAAAGAAAAACTTTTTTTTTCATTTCTTAGTTAAAACGTATTACCAAAATTTAAAATTTACAAAGATGAAATAACAAGATCTTTAAATTGGAAAAAAAAATTAACATTTTAAACTTTATGTGTCCAAAAAATTAATAAAAAAACAGGGGATACTACTTTTGATATCATAATAAATGTCTAATAATAAACTGGATATGATGGAAATTATTTTTCTTTTTATGGAAATTATTTTTTGAATGAAAATTATAGATGATGAATAAAATTCACAAAGAAGAAGAAATTTATTGATAAAATAAATTAAAACTTTTGAAAATTGGTCTCTTTTCAGCATCTTCATAAAAAACAACAAAGAAATGATTAAAAGAAAAATGAAAACCGGAAAAAAAATTCTGTTCGCTTAACAGACCATGAAAAGAATATTAAAAAATAAAGGAAATGAAATTTCGAACTAAAAAGCTGAAATATGTCTATGTAAACCCGTTCCTGATTTTTTTTCCATTACAAAAAAAAAATAAAAATAAAAGAAAATTACATTTTCCACATATTAATGTGTAATTTTATCGGCGGATTTTTCCGAGAAACACAGCGCATATTTTATCTTCCTCAGTCTCCTATCAGTTTCAATTTTATAGTGATTGCCATACCTTCTAACTTAATTACATAAAATGTTTTCCGCTCGTGGAAATCGTCCCGTGCTTCTCCCTATAATTTATTTGATTTCAAATAGAGCCGAACATTAAAAGTAATTTAATTACCACCTAATTGCGAATGTAACTAGTCATCTAATTTGCTCCTTGACAATTTATTCCGTTGCCGACTTTTTAATAAAATGCAAATCGAGTCAACTTTACTCCCCATTTCGTTTCCAGCGCGTTGCGTTTGGTGTTCGTTGTTTTTTTTTTTGTTTTTTGTTTTTTTTTCTTACATCACATACTAAAAACTTTGCCAATTAAGCGAAATTAAATTAAATTCCGTAGCAAAACAACACTCGCCTCTTCATTTGCTTCCTTCAAGCATCAACAACATTTTTTTCTACATAAGTTTCTCAGCGCAACCTTATAGAAAATTCCTTTTTAATTAATTGAACAATTTTTAATTATTAATTACTGGGATTTTATTTATAGAAATTTTAAATTAAGAATTTGTTGTATTATATAAATTTGATTTCAATGATTTAATTAATTTCTAAGCTTTTTTATTGATGTTTTTTAGAGTGAAAAGTTTTGTTTTTGATTAGGAAGCATTTTAATAGATTAAATAATAAATTGCTAATATCGTAATGCAAGGTAATGAGTAAATGACATGAAATAAAGAAATAAAACTTGCGTCCTTCCAGGATTGTCAACGTAAATCAATCAAAAAAGAAGTTTACTAATAAAGCAAATGGAAATATCGAAATATTGACGTTGGAGATAAATTTCAGCGATCCGTTACCACTTGCTAAGATAATTTTCTACTTTTTCACTGACTCATTAAGTTAATAATTCTGTTATGCAGCATTTCCCAGATACATATTTCACTCATTAAGGCCCCTTATTAATTCGAAATCAGGGTAAGGATCCTGATTAGGAACAGCGCGTCGCTCCACGGCACAACGCTTCATTAAAAGCTCATTAATTATCGATTCGCTCATTGAGCATTCCGACGCTCTTCCCCTTAAAAAAATTACCGCCGAACTTTCATCCGAAGAGCGCGCTTTTGATTTTTCCGCCGTGCTGCTAATTAATGCAAATGCTAGTCGTGCGAGACAATGACTTTGGAAAACGATAAATTATTTATGGAAAAGCAATGGCGATGTGTTGTTTGAACGGTCTGCTACCACATAAAGTGCATTCTATTATTTATTTCTATTCACTATGGAGAAAACCTTCGGCTTTCTTTCAATGGCAGAATTGGGACCTTTTACACATTACCCTTTATCGTACTCAACTCGTAGAAAAGCCTAATTTTAATTTCTTATGAAATTCTCGCCGGATGAGGCGTGGACATTGTTTTTTGGCTTCGGAAATTCGGTGAATTTGTTGTCTATTCCATTGTTGCAAAATTGGGCATTATAAATTATGCAAAAGTCATAAATTTCGCCGCAATCGTCTATTTTCTTGTCAGTTTTTCCATCCGATATACTGGGAACTCATTGTTATTGTTTAATTTTCCATTTCGTTATTGATCAAAGTTGAATAAACATTAGTGGAAATAGTGGAAAAAAGCGAATTCGTTTGGTGTCAGTTTTAATTTGCATTATTTCATTGACTTGATGTGCGAAATTGGAATTTAAATAATTCTGTTAAGTGATTTTGCAAAGACTACCGGCATCCCGCATCAAATTTTTTTTGTTTTGTTGAATTGTTGTCAATGTTTTAGTAATTAAAACTTTTCTGCTGAGAGATAAAAATAAAGAGGATAATTAAAAGTTTTTTTTTTATTAATCTGTCGTTTTTTTTATACTGAAATATCTTGTCAATCTTTCAAAGTTGTGAGTGATTTTAATTTAAAGTTGAAGGTAAGTTATGCAGTGCACGATGCATTACTTTTTCATTGAATGGCAAAATGTTATGCGAAGTAAAATCAAAAATCCTTCAAGACCGGACTGATTCAAGTTAGCGTTAGTGCGTAACGCGTTCTACCAATTTAGTCGGACTTTGGATTAAAGTGCGAAACGCGGCACACAAACCTATTAAGGGCGGGTTTCTAGAGATCTAGAGTATGAGTAGTCCGATGAAAGCCAGAATTAGTGTTGGCTCGTAACGTGTTGCATTACCAAGTGTACACTTCAAATATAACAGATTAATTTTTTGAAAATTGAATAAAAAACAGCTTTGTTAATTATTTGCTTTATAAGACAGTATAAAGTAATGTTTTATTGAGTAATATAATATCAATTAGGTATTTTACAACCTTTGAAAGTTTCCATATAATGAAAAAACATAATTAGAATTTGTTTTTCATGCCATTATATTCATATAGAATTAATATTGGACTTTTCTTTCATCCTGTATTTATATAAGTGGTGGCAATAGTAGTTTATTTACTGCACAAACAAAGTTTAGTATGCCCCTAATGAAAAAAACAAAGCATTACAAATTTAAATGCTCTATTCAGTTGCTTTTAATCAATAGGAAAAAAATCAATTTCGATGTTTGCTTTGCATATATTTTAAACCAGTTTTTTTCATTCTTTATAAAAAAATTCCCATTGCAATAATTAAAGTCTAAAACTGAAGTAAATCTATTAATATATATATTTTTTAATGCAAATATTTAAAACACGACGTATGCAATTTTACTGCCTAATTGAGCTGTAGCAATTTTCTGAAAGTATTTATGGACTTTTTGAATAATTTAACATTGAAATAAATGTTAAAATAAGCAATAACGTAAAAGTATAATATACAATATGGAAAGTAACTTTGATTATTTAAATAATAAATATATTAATAATAAATTTCCCATTGAAAATTTGTTTGAACAGTTCAAATTAAAGTTGCCAATAAGAACTAACTTTAAAGACCAAATATAGAGAAGCGAATTTCCAAAGATGCCATTTATTTAGAAATCAATTAAAAAATATCACAAAAATAACGCGAAATTAGTTAACCAATAATAAATGTCGTAATTAAATTCATGAAAACAGCTAATTATCCTTTGAAAACAAGTGAAAAATATGAATAAATTAGTGGTTTCGCGCACTCGAAACACACAAAAAAAAAACTGCCAACTTGTTATAGTTGCGGCAGACATTAGGATAGAATTTCAACGGAATAAATTACGATCGACATTAATAAACTTTAGACCTAATAACAATTCCGGTAACCTCGCTTTACATATCTATAGGTAGGTACTGCATGAAGAAATCAACTATCCTTGAATTTTTAAATTTTAACATTAAAATATTAAAAAAAAAAACTGTTAAGATATACATTTTTGCAATAATTAAATTTTACGCTAAAAAGGTAACTTTTTAAAAACTTTTAAAATTTGCAATTATTAGAAATCTGCAGAAATTACTTAAAATATTAAAAAAGTGTGCAAAAGAAAGAGCAGAGCGCTCGCATGCGCTCGAAAATTCCACATTAGTACCGCCAGAGCACCAAATAGAACTTAGTTAACCGCTGCTGCTGGCTTTGTGCGGAAGGCAGTACCGAAGTACGTGCGAGATGCGAAAAATTTACGCGTTTCGTGCATAAAATCGAAAACTTTAGCCGAACTTAGAAAACTTACAACTAAAAATGAAACTTTAATTGAAAATAAAATAAAAACTGACCAAAATAGTGCGATGGATGTAGTTTTAGCGACTTCGCAAAGCTTCCACTTGAGCAACGGAAGCAGCGATAACGGCTCGTTCTTATCGTACAGCGACGAGGAACTTTACGGCCCGAAAAGGGACGCGCTGTACATCGTGATCCCGATGAGCATCGTCTACGTAACGATCTTCATTACCGGCCTGGTGGGCAATGTGAGCACTTGCATCGTCATTGCCCGAAATAAATCGATGCACACAGCCACCAACTACTATCTCTTCAGTTTAGCCATCAGCGATCTGCTGCTGCTGGTCCTCGGGCTGCCGCAGGAAATCTATTCCATCTGGTCTCGCTATCCGTACGTCTTCGGGTACACTTTCTGTCTGCTGCGGGGACTCTTCGCCGAGACTTCGGCAAATGCCACCGTGCTTACGATCACTGCTTTCACGATCGAACGGTACGTCGCGATCTGCCATCCGTTTTTGTCGCACACGATGTCCAAATTGCACCGGGTCGTCAAGCTGATCCTGTTCATTTGGATCGTGTCGATTTGCTTCGCGATTCCGCAGGCGGTGCAGTTCGAAGTGAGTGCGGTCTTCAAGGAGCGACCGCAGATTGTGATGTGTCACATCGTGAGACCGTTAATTAAATATTCCTTCGAAGTGTCCACGATTTTCTTCTTCGTGCTGCCCATGACTCTTATTACGGTCCTTTACGCGTTAATTGGTTTCCGGCTGCGCTCCTCGACTTTCATGAAACGGCATCGCACTGCTTCTTCTGGTGCTGACAGTCTCGGTGGAAGCGTTAGGTCCCAGAGGAAGTTTTCATCAAAGCATCACCATCCGCAAGGACAAAATAGTAGGAGAGTCCTGAAAATGCTCGGTGAGTTTTTTCTTATTTTCCTTTTCTTCTTTATTCTTATTTCGTTCTTACATCTAATTTATATTTTATATATTAATTCAGTTTTTTTTTGTCTTTATAGTTATTTGTTAATTTATTATTTATATTTTTACTAATAAAATTGATTTATTTTTTTGTCCTGTAAAAAATACATTAAAAATGAATTAGAAATTTTAACAGGATTTTTATTACTTTAATTGCTTAAAAGAATTTATCGATTTTTTTATTATGCTTGTGGTTTGTGGTTTGAATATTTTATTTTTTCGGTGTATGAAAAAAAAAACTGTAAAATAAAATTAAAATACAGCTCAATTTTTAAATACATTTTTATTGGATTTGTTCTTTTTTTTTATTTGGCTCAAATATTTTGATGCTTTTATGTTTTTATTTGTGTCTGTTTGTTTGTTATTTGATACAGTTAATTTTATTGGAAAACATTTTTATTATTTAGATACCGTTTTTTAATTGTTTTCACTTTAATAATTTTGTTTTGGACGCTTTTTTTTGCCAATATAAAAGAAATCAATAAAGTTGCAATGAAAAAAAAAATACTACGAAATAAAACGTTGGATAATATTTTTGACGAACAGAATGTATGGAGGTTGCTTTTCTAAGAAAAGTCCTTTCTTGAAATTAAATTTTGAAATTATGATATTTAATTAAATATTTCTATTGAGTTTGTAAATTAAACTTCAAAATTTCTTTTAAATTAAAAAGGGGTAATGTCATATTTCATTTTAAAGGTATTTTAATCACAAGTAAGACAGTATAATTATTTTTAAAATCTTTTAAATTTTTTTATTGGTTTTCAAGATAATACTAATTAAATTTTTATTATGGATTTTTTAAAATTGTAGTTTGAGCTTCCTATTTTTTAACAAAGGGCACTCAAGGAAAATTTCTATTAAATATTCTTTCAGTGGCTTCATAATTGTCATTTCCATGAATTAAAATGAAATGCAAAAAAAATCAGTAAAAAATTATTACTTGCTTAGTTCCTTTCATTTTTCCAAAAACAAAAAACACTTTTTAGTCATATTTTTAACGCTTTCATAAAAAGTAAATGAAAATTTATTCAAAAAAACTTAAAATAAATTATTTTTTGGCCGTTTTTTGTTTTAATACATTGATTTACAATTTGTAAAGTTCAAAAAAGTTCATTGTCTGAAATAATTTCTAACAAAAATATTATTTTTACAATTGTTTTTACCAACAAAAACAAAAACCAAAATAATTGACAAAAATTAAATTCTATTACAAAAGAGAATCCAATTTTCCGAAATTACTAAAACCGAAAATACATCCACTAGAATAATTTCCAGAAATAATTAATTACTAACAAATATCATTGCAGAACTAACAGAGAGGTTTGCAAAATAATTCACATGGTGATTTAGATAGCCTTTGTTTGCATTTCATTCGCAAAATTAAATCCAAACAATTGATATCGATAGTTAATTATGAAATTACACAAGGTAATCATGTTTTCAATGAAAAATATTGTTGGAAAATAACTTTCAATAAACTCCACAGAAGCTTTTAACAGGCCATAAACCTTTTAAATTTCCAATAAAGAACGAACCTACATTAAAATTGTTTACAGTGTCCCTTTCAAGTTGAAAAACACCTGAAAAAGTTCATTTACATCTATATTGGCAGGTATTGAGGTATTGAAATACTGAGGTACGTAAAACCGTTGAATTTTGCTTTTAATAACCAAAAACTTGATGGTTTCAATGCCGTCAGACATTTTTTATATGGAAAGTATGAACATTGATATGAAAATATCATGTTAAAAATAAACCAAATCAGTTTTTGGACAGAATTTTATCGGTTTTTTTACTTTTATTTTATATTTGTTCAGCTACATCAATAAGCGATTATTGCTTTGTCAATCATTATACAGTTTTTTATGTACTCTAAATACGATCATTACATAAAGTTACAAATGAATTAATCTGTATCTTAATGCTTTTTTTGTATTTGCGACTTTATTATTCAGGGTGTTGTTTTTCTCATAGTTTAAGTAGTTTTTCTACTTTCATCTTTTTGCATTTTTGACAATAGAAAAAAATTAGAAAAGTTTAATGTGAGAAAAATTAAAAATAATTTATTTTTTATTAATTAATTACTAATTTAATTATAGAGTTTTGTTTGACACTGAATAAAAATGAAATCAATCCATAAAATATCAATTTTAAATAGATTTCAACTAATTTCAACTGTTTAGTGAACATAAGCGCTAATAGCGGAAAATAAGGTAATTAAGAAATTGTCATCGCGGATTGCGCATAATTGGTAGAGAGAGTCGAGTACAGACCGCCGTTCAATAAAGATCGAA
>JASKGO010005477.1:0-19401 GCA_030556065.1 Holobus sp. GC000080
AGGAAAAAAATCGTTACCTTATTAATGCTAAAAAAAATAAAATAACTTTCTTAATTTTCAACCAAATAAAAGAAACAAGATGACAAAAAACTGAAATCTAATTTTCAATAAAAAAAGGGTATCAAAATAAATCGATTTATTTAATTAAAAAAAAAAGACAAGTTTCTAAGGGAATTTGTTTAGCAATGTTACCGGTTTTGCTTATCTTTATAATTCAACGTTTTAAGAGCTTTCACCTGAAAAAAAAAAGATGTGTACACATTTCAAATAGGAAATAAAATGTTTTTTTATGCGACTTTTTGCATTTTGTATGAAAGATTATTTTTGCCTATTCAGGGTGCCCAGATATCATAATAAAAACATTAAAATTAAAATGCCCTGCTTTACCAAACCTTGAAACATTATTCCACTAATAGAAATGTTTTAAAATGGAATTTAATAAAACTTATCAAAACTAAAAAGTCAATTACATTTCTTAGATATGCTAAATAATGAAAATCAAAATTAAAGTTTATTTAATGATATACTTTCCAAGTTTAACAAGTAGAATTACTAACATTATACTATTAAAACTTGCCGCACTTAAATATTAACCAGTTCAGAAATATGATAAATTGCTTTGTAACCAAATCACCGTCCATTAAATCAGAAATTCTCTTTAAACAAAATGGGAAAGGCAAATTCAGAAGAAGCGATTCTCAAAGATCCAGTAAAAGTTGCTTTCAAAATTCCAAGAGCACTTTTACGATTCATCCTTCTATGGCCAACACAACTGCAAAAATCATCAATACCTAAGATTGTGTTTTACATCGAATTATTTTTGATGGTTGCTTTGGAGCTGGGACAATTGTTATATTTTGTATTACACATTCACACATCCGACATCGAACGACTAACCACTACAATGTCGACGTTATCAACCACCCTACAAGTGAAACCAAAAATAATATTTTTTTTAAGTTTAGTTAACCATTTATTCATTACAGGGAATATTTAAGGGTTGGGTCATTTATTGGAACCGAAAGAAATTGCTGCACATTATAAAAATAGTTTATTACGATTTTTGGCCGGCTGATGTACTGAATGACTCCAAATTAGAAGAGACCTTTAAGAAAACATCAAAATTTGTACACACCAATATGTATGCTTTGTTAATAAGTGCATTCGCTTTTGAAGCAACTCTATACCCACGACCGTTATTGGAAGGAAGAAGGGCCTTACCATTTGAATCATGGTATCCGTACGTTGATTTGAACCAATCGCCTCTATATGAAATAGTTTATGTGCTACAAACGGTCACCAATACTTGGATAACCACTTTCGCAATTTTGGGACATGATTTTTTCTTTCTTGCATTTTGTTGCAATGTAATTGGGCAATTCAAACTACTGAAGCGGACTTTCGATAAATTTGGGACGCAAAATTTCCCTAAATTATACGATAAGCTTCCCATTGACAAGAGGCAAACTGAAGCATACAAATGCAAAACGGAGAAACTTCTTGTTCAATTAGTGAAACATCATAATGTATTATTGGATGTTTGCAACGAAATTGAAGCGATTTTTTCCCCAAGTTTTTTTATTCAATTGGCATCCAGCGCTACGGCAATTTGCGTTTCATCTTTTTTAATGACTGTGGTACGTATTTAAATAGAAATCAAATCGAAAAAATAAAGTTTTGTTTTTAGCACGAATTGAATTCTGGCATTTTGTTTAATTTGCTCTCTTATTGTGTGGGACATGTAATGCAACTGTTTATGATTTGTGTGGCTGGGAGCGAAATAATTTTTGAAGTTTGTTTTTTCTTTTAATTACTTAATATATTACCAATTGGATTTTTATTTTGTTTTTTTTTTAGAGCGAAAGCTTATGTGTCAATACTTATACAAACAAATGGTATGAGATAAATTATGAAAAATTGGGAATATATTTGCAAATGATTATGTTACGCGCGCAGAGGTTTTGCAGATTTACAGCTTTGGGCATTGTACAAATGAATTATGTTACATTTATTAGCGTAAGTATTAATTCGTTGATTTGACGCACTTAAAATTATAGAAATGCTAAAAAATTAAAATGCCTAGAGGCAAAATTTATTTATCGTTGATTAGTATTGTATAATTCAGATTAACTTTAAAAATATATATGTATAAAAAAAACAGGAGAAAAAAATCAAATTAATATATAATCTAATTTTAAGAAAATTAAATTTAAAAAAACTAATATCAATGTTAATAAAAATAAATTACAATGAAATTAAATTATTAACTGGAGTAAATTCAAAAGAATAATACTAATAATTAAATTCTTTAGCTTTTTTAAATTATTTTTTCTTGCAAATTTTATAAGAAGATTCATTCTTCTAAGCTCTTTTTAACTTTCAAGCATTTCCGGTTATATCTGAGATTGATACTTACATTATCAAATTATTTCAAATGGAAAATCATAATTTTTAATTCATATTTTGCTTCCTAACGCTAAAAATTATCTTTAGTTATAAAAAAATAGATTTTAAAAATAATCATAGTTTTCTGATTCTTAAAGGTAATTCAAAAAACATTTTTGTTTGTAATCCTAGAAAAAAAATTTCAGGCATTTGATAAATTATCCAATTAAAAAATTATTCAGGGTGTTTTAAAAGAAATATTTTATTTTCCAATTCCTTTATAATAGTAATAATAATAATAATAACATCGGCAATTAGGACTAAAACAAGAAATAAATAAGGAACTAAACTAAGTAATAAAAATAGAAGTGTTTAATTTAAAATGGTAATCTCCGGTATAACCAGAAGTGTCTCATAAAAACTGTTTTTTGTCAAATTAATTTTCTAACTAAATTTGCACAGAAAATAAAAAGAAATTTGAGCTTTCGAAAAACACAATAATATTTAATCCCTTTTATTCTTCAAGTGTCAATTACTCTGGTAGGTCTAAAATTACCACTTTAAATTAATTTCGTTTTTTATAGTTTTGTTTAAATAGTTTTTCCTTATGATTCGTCGATATTATAGGAAACAATACTAACTGACATTTCATTATTTTTATATAATTTTCAAATATTTACCGGATTTTATTAATCATTTCTTTTTCATATTAATTCAAAGTCGCCCTTTAATTAATAAGTTGTTTTTAAGAAACTATAAATCAAAACAATTATTACCAGTTTTTGTCTCTGAGTTTGAGCTTCATTTTAATGCTACCACTTAGTTATAATTTTGCCGAACCGGATAGTATTTTTTGTGCTTAAAATTTGCACAACACTTTTTAGATCACCCTGAATAATATAATTGCACTTATAGCATAATTAAAACCTGAATAATTTGAAAAAATTGTTCTTTTTGCAGGTATTGCGCTTGTCGTTTTCGTTCTTCACCCTTTTAACAACAATGACGATAAAGAAGTAGCGGCAACAAAAAAAAGTAAAGATAAAATAAAAAAATATTAATAAAAAAAGCAATACTTTACTAAATACAAATTACACAAGCTTCTAATTTCAAACCAAACACACTTAAGAAATTAATTAATATCAAAATAAAGTGGTCGGCCTTCACAACAACAACAACAAAAAATGTTTATTTGCACAACAGTAGTTAAAGTACATTTTAACAAATTAAAAATAATAAAAACATATCTAAAGTGGCCATCAAATGAATTCCCTTTGAACGAAATGCGCTACCAATTCCTTAATTTGCCTTTTGTATTCATTCTCGTGTTTGCTTTCGAAACTAAATTCGTTGAGCATGTCTCCGTCTTTTTCCGCTGCTTCGGACATATCGGGCACTTCGTCCGCATCAGCCAGCATAATTTTCCGCAGGAAAATGGCCATAGTGAGACCAAACTTGCAATACTTTTTCCATTCAGCTTTGAAATTTTCAAAAGTGTAAACTTCATTTACATCGATTCCGTATTGTTTCAAATAACAGCCCAAATTTTTGTGGTAACTTTTCAAATGGTTGTCTAAATTATCTAGAGCTTCTTTCGAAGCACTGGCATAGAAGAAATACGACAAGTCTAAAACGAGAGGGCCAATTTTCGATATTTGAAAATCGAGCAAACGCATATCGCTAGGTTTGGCGCGACTTTCCGAATTTTCCGCATCGTATTTGAACATCATGTTGTTGCACCAACAATCTCCTTGACTAATTACGGAAAATTCATCTTCGGTATTTAGGATTTTCAACAGAATGTCCACAACGTTTTTGGCAAACGTCGAAAAGGAATCATGCAAATTCTTCTCGTGAACGGGATCAAAAAGCGATGTAAGCTCCAAAAATAGTTTAGATAATTGAGCATCCATTCCCATCGTTATAAACATTTCCTTAAACAAGTTGACTCCACTATAGGCATCTTTTTGGATCTTTCGGAAAAGTTCCGGTTCCAATTTTTTCATGGCAAAAGAAATGCCGTGGAATTTTGCAAAAGTAGCGAAAACGTATTCGATGTGTCCGCCGTTCATTAGGGTTTTGCGATTCCACATATCGAAACCCGCAGTGCGTAAGTTTTCCAAGACAATTAACTCCTGCGTCTTATCGTAAATTGCCGCGTAACATTTCGCCATTTGATCAAAGCGCTCCTTAACTCCATGATTCTCTTGGAACTTCTTCAGTTGCGGATAAACGACAGTATAGAAATTGTTCTCGTTGACAAAAGTTGCGTGTATTGGAATCTTCTCGTGTAATTTCGAACTTCTCGGCGAGTACTTAAAAATCAAATCCAGCGATTTGTTATTGCCAATCATTTTAAAAGCGTTTATTATGCCAACGTAACCGTCACCTTTGTTCGTCTTATACTGCAGTTTCAAAGTGGCATCTTTGATGCCTTCGTTTTTGGCAATTTCCTCGCTTACTTTTGTAAAATCGTATTCGCCTAGATCGCCCATTGTTATTGCACTTTTGATGTCGATAAACTACGCTGTACTGAACAGTCTAAACACAATCCCTCTCAACAATGTATTGTCATTAAAAAATTATGCGCGCCATTATAAATTGGGATTTATTTATTTGCTACGTTGGAGTGTGGTGGTACTAACAGCGAATAAATTAAAAATCATTAGTATTTGTTAATTTGTACTATTCATTCTGACCTTCATCATTATACCCACTTGACAAATTTGTTTTTTAGTTTGAAATTAATACTTCCACAACATACGTTTTTCTTTACACAAATTTTACCTATAAAGTGGTGTAACTTTGTATTTGTTTTTACGAAAGTATACGACGAATGAGTACGTTTTCAGTGACAGAAAATAGTAATTTATTTGGAAAATATAGTAATTTTATGCGTGACTTGTAGTGAATTAGGCTTATCACTTTAATAGATGGGCACTTATTTGGTTATTAAAAAATATGACGCTGAAAATTTTTAGTGGGGCTAATTACGAATCAAGAATCCGTTTATTATGCAACCTTGTATGAGGAAGATATCTAAACCATTAAACTTTGTATGCTTTAATCTCGCGTATAAATAATAAATACTACGAAAAAATGGAATAAATTACATATTTAATGTGTTTGTATTTTAATGTTAAACCATTTTATACCATTAAACTCTGTTAAACTTTCAATTTAAATAGGAAACCCGCATATTCCATTTAAATTGGGATTAATTAATTAAATATAAACAAAACAAAAAAATAATTAAGTTAATTAATACTTTTTCTCAATTGCTTAATAATTTCATCGTAAAAATATCAAAGAGAGCTTTCTTCAAAGTGTGAGCCACTGAAAGTTCTACATCTTGATCATCTTTTAGAAAACTCAAGAAGCCTTCCATTTCTTCCTCGAGAGAACCATTTTTTGAGCGATGTTTTATTATTTACTTTGAATCACAGCACTACTCAGCAAGTATTTGACTTATCGATGAGATGCCCCTTTTCAAACAACTTTATTAATTGTTTTTGATAAGATCCAGCATTAACTGTTCCATTAGGTTATAATTGGTACTATGATAATAAAAATATATATATCATATAACGAGATAGTAATAATTGGAACACAGAGAATCGTCTTTCTGCCAAAGCGATTCCTTCCAGAAGTTGCCCTTTTTTGACTTGTGTGCAAAACAGCGGCAAGTAACAAGTATGATGCAATCTTTGTACAACAATTTGGATTACTGCGCCAATTAATAATAATTACCGAAAAATTTCATACTTGTACTCCGGCGGTAGCAATAATCTTTGATTATTGATCAATTTAATTAATTGATTATAAATTATACTCATACAATTTAAGCCCTTTAAAATTGTCTGCAAGAATCTTCAATAAAATTAAAATTCTAAGAATCGACAAAAATGAATTTTCAAGTTGTTATACCTATTAACTATACAGGGTGTTTCACGAGAGCGGGAGGGCATCGATATCTGGAGAACTATAAAACCGAACATAATTTTTTCGTTTCCATTCTTAATTTAAGCAAATCCTTCATTCTCGGAAAATATTTTCGACTTCATGTTATTTCGGGTTATACCGGAAGTCGCCATTCACTTCATTTTTTTAAATGGAACACTCCAATTTTTAATTCTTATTTTGATTTATCTATAAGAATTAAAAAAAAAACACAATTATTCACATTTAAAAATGAATAAAGTAATAAAAATTTGATTACAGAATAAAAATCAATATCGCTTATGCCAACTAGAAAAAATCGAGGACAGACAACAACGCCTGTTGAAAAAATTTAAAGAAAAAGAAGAAATCACACAAATAACGGAAAAAGTGATTAAAAATGAATAAACAAAATATTGAAATTAAATCATCTCAAAAGGAAGAAAGATTATTTCTAATTATATAATAAATTTTAAAATACAATATTAATTAATATTATGTAATGTTATTTTTGGCAGAATGACCTCTAGACGATAGCCCTTAAAGATGAATGAAAAATATAAAATTTATCTAAAAATCAAAGAAATGAGCCAAAATCGTTAATGAACTGTACTCAATTGAAATTATTAAACTTTAGAATATTTTTTCTACTTGTACTTATTCCAAAGTTTCATTGGAAAGATTGAAATTTTAGAAGCAAACAAAACATGAGTTCGTTTTTTTTTTTGTAATGGAAACTTGGCAAAACAAATCGTGGTTTAGTTTATAAAAAACCTAGACATAAATCACTCGATTTCATAGTAACAAAATGTCCATACAACAATGTATCATGCAATCAGATAAAATGATTTCCGCATTTAAAAGATACCATTGTCAAATTAAGACTAAGTACATTATTATCAAACTTTCGAAGTAAACACGGAAATTCCCTCTTTTACTTAAATATTTCATCCAAATTGTTATCAATCAATTTATTGATAATAAGTCTGATAAAGAATTTTTTTCTATAAAAGTGAATAAACCGGAATTGTAAATTCCAGTAATAGAAGAACGAAAGCTCGAAAGCTCGAAAGTAAAATGCAGGCAGACTACAATTTCGCCGAAATTGTCAATGAAATCGCCGCGAAAGAAGACATTAAAGATGTCACTTTCAAGCACGAAGACGGCAGCAAGAAAGGCGACAATTATTTGGGAGTTATTAAAGCAGTTCAGGTAATTGGCAGCAATAAAAAGTTAGATTTGATTTTCAAATATCCAACGAGGAATTTGCAAATGTACGAAATCATGCCATTGCGTTTGATTTTCTTGCACGAAATCAAATTCTACAAAGCCGTGCCATTGATGATCAAATTCCAAAACGATCACGCAATTGAAGATGTCTTCACCAACGTGCCGAAAAGCTACTTGCTGAAAACCGAACCTGAGAAGAACGAACTGCTGGTGTTGGAGAACTTGCGCACTGCCGGATACGAATTATGGAACCGCAAAGAACAAATGGACAGAAGACATCTAGAATTAGCACTGGAGACTTTTGCTAAATTCCACGGTATCAGTTTTGCAATGCGCAAATTGCAACCGGAGCTCTTCAAGCAGCTGGTCAACGAGTACGTTAATTTCGCCGAAGTTGGTCAAGCTCTAATGGAGAAAGTGGGTATAGGGTCCATTCAAGCAAATCTGAAGTCTTTGTGGGACATTTTTGATGAAACCAATCCCACGGAAAAGCCATTAAAAGAAGCGTTCATAAACTTTACCAATAATTTACTAATGGTGATGAACAGTAGAAAAACCATCGATCAGTATTCAGTTATTACCCAAGGGGATAGTTGGTGTAATAACTTGATGTTCAAGAGAACAGATCCGAAGGACCCAAGCACTGTTACCAGTATGAAAATATTGGATTTCCAATTGGCCAAACTTGGAAGTGTAATTTTGGATTTGAGTTACTTCTTTTATTCTAGTGCCTCCAAAGAAGCTTTGGATGATTTGAATCATTTCCGCAAACATTATCACAGTAAACTGGGTCAATATTTGAAACAATACAATATAGATGTAGAAGAAGTTTATCCTTTTGAGGAATTCATAAGTCAGTGGAAGAAATATTCCGGATACGGTTTGGCTTGTTGCTCTTATACGCGCAAAGTAATGATTTGCGATTCGGAAGAAGCAGCAGATATGAACTCTGAGGATGCCAATGGAGGTGGTAAGAACTTCTTGGACCAGATAAACGTCAAGACCAAGTCTGAAGATATTTACAGGCAACAATTTAAGGAAGTGTTTGTTCATTTTTATGAGAGAGATTTTTGTAGTGTTTGAAACTTTGTATTCAAGTACGAGTACTTTAAATTATCTAATGATTAGAAAAATCAATTAAATGTAATAATATTGAATAATATCTGATATGTTTATTTATAGATTAATTTTATCAATATATTGTGTCTTTTTCTAAATTAAACTTTAATAATACTCTATTCCCTTTATTAATGAGTGGTGTAGGCAGGTACTCGTAAGTGAGATAAGTAATTAATTTTCCACAATTTAAGCCCGTTAAAATGTGTCACTATACAGACTAGTTGATTACTTTTTTTATGTTTAAATATCGCAGGTTTTTAATATTTCAAACACAGGGTGACAACAAAATTTTCTTTCATTTTCAATTATTTATTTAAACCAACCCAATTTAATTAAAGTCACACCATTGACTAATAAATTATTATACCTTTATATAAAACAAAATTCCGGATTGATTGATGAAAATTTTAATGTTGTATCGCATTCGCTAAACCTTTTGATTTTTAAATGTTGACACCGTTTAATTAATTAATTAATAATTATTTTTTTGGATGAATTAAGCCATTTTCAGGCTAAAAAGATTTCAGTTATTCTTTTTATGCATAAAAATAACTTAAAAAAAAGTTTCTAATTTTTACGAAAGTAATAATATATCAGATACGTTTAATAACTAAAATAAAGTAAAATAACAAAAATTTAATACAATTTTTAGATGCTTTAAGCTTTTTACTTCATTATTATATTTTTGTCCTCCGTCGACTGCTGAAATAAGAAATATGTCAGGCCATCAAAAAATAGCTTTTATTTTACATTAATTTTAATTTCTCTATTTTTTTGAGAATTGATTTTATATATTACAAATGAAATCTTTGCAAATTTATCAATATTAAAAGTTTTCAGCATCTTTACTTTACCCTTTCCGCAAATATGATGAATATTGGTTCATTACTTTAAAAGTTACAGTCACCGAAAAAAAACGTCGAAAACTTAATTTAAAATTTTTGACATGTTTCAATAATAAAAAATATTATCTTAACGTGCTTCTAATATATAAATTCTAAAAATTGTAATTAAATTATTTTTAAATCAAGGGATATTTAACAGCAATAAAAGTTAGTGACATTCGTTATAAGCAAAAGTGTTGGCTTTTTGTACAGTTCATTCAGAAAGAGCAAGCTATTAATTTTAAAATTGAATTTTTAACTTTTATGCAAAATAAATATATATTGGAATTTCTGTCCTGCTTTCCGAGTTATCCCAGAAAAACTGAAAATTACAAAACTTTGCCCATTTAACGGAATGAAATTCTATTTCCATTCTTTACAAAGATAGTCAAGAAATTCAACTCAAAATGGGACATCCTGTATAGAAGGTAAACGACTCTAATTAATGATTAAATTTATCATCCGGCATTAACCCTGTTTTATGATAAGAACATTATTCACGCTAAAAGATAAAAAAGATAATACCGAGCTTAACTACCCTATAGTTGTGGAACCGGGCCATACTATAGATTTATAGAACATTCATCGTACAACTAACTAATTTACACATTAAACAATTTTTTAATTCGATTTTTATATTATTTTTTTTTTAATATTAAACATCGTTTTTGGGTAATGTTTAATGTTAAGACTATTTTCATAAAAAAACGGATTTTGTACTTCCTAAAACCTAAAAAAAAAAAAAAAAAATTACCGATAAAATGTAATTAATTGCTAACATAAAAAGTCTAACTGAACAACAATGATGCAATAAAAATGACAAATTTGAAATGTAAATTGCTTGTTGAACTATTCTTAAACACACCTTAAAAATTTGCATTCACAAAGTAAGTAACAATTAAATTATTCTGCAGGCATATAATTTGTTGATTTATTTTTTTGAAGATTAAGTGCAGGTTAACTAAACCAAATAGATTTTAAAGTGCAAAATAATTCGCAACACTAATTATACAGTAATTACAACGAAACCAACTTATCTAAAAACTAATAGACATAGTTTAAAAGCAAGTTACATAAGTACATAATGGAGAGCAGGAGGATGCAATTCATGATCAGCGAAGGCCACAATAATTAATAAGCCACTACTACACGTGCACCTAAGTGATAAATAGTGAGCGACTCTGAGGTTATCAATATCATTCTGTGGCAATTATTAAAGTGTGTCAGTTCATTGAGTGCGACTAACTACGCTCGCAAAATGTTACAAGAATTCGACGTGAGTGAAATTGTGGAAGAAATCGCCAAGAAGGAAGGCGTACAAAACGCTAAATTCGAACAATGGAGCGGCAGCAACAAAGGCGACAATTATTTGGGCATCATCAAAGCGGTGGCCATTATTGGGACCAACAAACGCGTGGATTTGATTTTCAAATATCCATCGAGAAGTGTGAAGTTGCACGAAGAGATGCCCTTGGATTTGATTTTCCTCAACGAAATCAATTTTTATAATATAATACCAATTTTGATGCAGTTCCAACAAGATTACAATATTAAAGATAGTTTTGATAACGTCGCCAAGTGTTATGCTACCATTACCCAACCTGCAAGGAACGAATGTTTGGTATTGGAAAATTTGTGCTCGTTGGGATATCGGATGTGGAACCGCAAGAAGATGATGGCCCAAAATCATCAAGAACTTATGCTGGCAACCTTCGCCAAATTTCACGGAATTTCGTACGCTATGCGCAAACTTAGGCCGAGTCTACTGGAGGAATTGAACGAAAAGTATTTGAAAGGGGCAGAATTACAAAAAAAGCTGGAGGAGCAATTCGGTGCTGACGGATTTTCGCAGTCATTTAAATCTGTGTATAATGTATTTGATCTCGATAATCCTGAAGAGAGACCAATCCGCATAGCACTGGAAAAGTATGTCAATGAAACAATGAAGACCACCTTGGGATACGCTGTACTTTCCGACAAATATTCTGCATTAATACAAGGAGATTGCTGGTGCAATAATATGATGTTCAAATATGAAGATCCAAATGATTTGAATTCACTCCTTGGAATGAAACTCTTGGATTTCCAAATGACCAAAGTTGCTTCGCCGGTTTTAGATTTAAGCTACTGTTTCTATGCAAGCGCTTCAAAAGAGGCTTTCGATAATTTGGACTACTTCCGCAATTTTTACCATCGGAAATTGGCAGAATATTTGAAGCAATATAATATCGATGTTGAAGAAGTTTACCCTTATGAAGTATTCATCAAACATTGGGATGAAATGGCCACTTTTGGCTTGTGTTGTTGCTTTATAGTACGGAAAATTATGATTTGCGAGTCGGATGAAGCGCCCGATATAAATTCCCTGGATGATAAAACGACTATTTTGGAGAAGTTTGATTTTGAAACTAAATATGAGGATGAGTATAGGAGGCAAATGAAGGAGTTGATTACCCATTTCTATGATCGAAAGATGATTTAAAGGCCACTACTAAAATTTGTATTGCCACAAAACGTATTCTTATATAAAATATGATTATTAATAATAATGATAATTAATTAATAACTAGTTTAACAAATTTTGATGCCAAAGGCATTGCAAAGAAATAATATTGACTGTACGTTTGATTTTTTTTTTCTATTTAAAAAGTGAAACTTAAGTTACTCGTATTTGTAAAGCAAACATTGGAAGTATTTATACTGTTATTTATAATGTATACCTGCTAAATGCTACAATAAATTTATTAATTGTTTAATTTCTTACATTTTAATGCAATCGATTATTAATTAATTATTAATTGTCTCTTGAAGAATGGAATGAAGTAATTAATTTTACTTCTAGGCCATTTCTCAAACCGTGTTTGGATAGCTTCGTTTTAATAGTAGAGATTCAATTAAGTGGACCAAAAGGGGAAGAATTTAACGTCCAACTTGTACTCGGTTACAAAAATCAGATATGTCATTTGGTTTCCAAATTATCCCAAAAAAACTGAGCATCATCGATTTTTTTGACAAATTCTTCAAAAAAAGAAACTATTTACCTAACACAGAAAAAAAATTGTTTTTCCTAATAGATTTATTAAATACAACATAAATTTTTTTCTAAAAAATCCATTAACGTGTTGAATTTTAATTATAACTGAAAAATTATATTCATAAAATCTTGTAGAAGCTGATTTGATATTATGAGGATTTAATAAAAAAAAAACAATACATCAAACAGCCAATAATGACCAACTTTACTACTCCCGATGGAAAAAGAATTATTAAATTTATTTAAAATTTAAATATATAGAAGAAAAATAATTAAATAATTTTTCAGTTTGGAATTTATAATGTTAAGTTCATTTCAAAGGGTAGAGATAGAATGCTATAAAATTTAAAAAAATAAAACAAAGAATCAACAATAATCATCCCAAGTAGAAAAACAATTTTCTTCGCCAAGATTTTTTCCAAAGAACTGGTATTGATCGAATGAACTATAGTTATTATCACTAAAGTGGTACATTATTAAATGAAAATTTGAACAAAAGAAGAGACAAAACAAATCTATTTGTTTCACGAAAGTTCCTACGGTAGGCACGAATTTAGAGCAATTTTGGCTAAGACTAAATTATTTGAAGATTAGAAGGTTTACAAGAAGACAGAGAATTCTTACCAAATTCTTTCGTTTAAAAAATATGATAAAGTTAGGAATTTTCAAAGTATTCATCATTAATTCCGATGCAGAATGTAAAATTATTAAAAGCGATATTATATCATTTCGAAAATTACTAAGCCATTTTTACAAAACTTACAAAATCTCATTTAACTGTCAAAATGTCGAAACCAACCTTAAATAATTACAATTTGAAATATTAAAATTATCAAATTATCACTGGTTCAAACAATCAGACAACAAATTTGGATTTTCAGTTTTGTTTACTGCGTTTATTGTTAGATTGTCATATCTGTCACCCACTTGTTACCTTTAAGCTTCTTGTCGTCGGAGTCCGAAGCATTAAAATTAACGTTTAAAAAAGTAGCTACAAAATGGAACAAACAAAGCATTTTGAAATATTGCAAATTCTAGAAAATATTTATGTACACGAAACTGGTTAAACACACCAGGTAAGTCAATCATCGCAAATAATTTCAAAAAATTAAACCTATAAATTTTCAGAAAAGTCCAACAATAGATTGAAATTGAAATGGCAGCCTCAAAAATTAAAAACAAACTTTTTCAGCATTACACCATGAATTAAAAAGCAACAATTCTGAGATCAGACCAGTAATAAAATCGATTTGATGAATTTTTCTTAAAAAATAGATAATCAAAACAAACAGTAAATTATATAATTACGAAATGTATTTGATAACTTCATCAAATTAAAGTTGTAATGTAAGCATTAGATTAAGAAAAGCGATGAATTGAGCAATCAGTGCAAAACCGAAAATTAACTGCAATAATTATATTATAAATACAAAATCAAAAACAAATGCCATTTAGTTGATTTAATTAATTGAAACTAGTCTACAGTCATTAATCACTTTAGCAAACAGTCTATAAAAATATTAATAAACCTTGGTGGACTTCTTCAGTATTGATAAGAAAGCGCCAAGCAAAGAAAATACTGTTAAAGAAATAAAGACAAACAAATTTGCAGTAAACAGTTGCGTAGCTAAATAACAATTTAGTATGCAACAAGACGTGAAAATGACGACAGCTTTCCAACAAATTTTCCAAGACGTGGCCAAAAGTGAAAACATATCGAACGCTAAAATAAGTGTTGAAAAACGCGACACCGATGGCTTTTTCGGAAATGTAAAAGTTGTCACTATCGAAGGAATCTCGAAAAGGGTTAGTTTAGTTTTGAAAACCGCCCCCAAAGATTTGCAAGTAAGAGAGGAAATCTCAACAGAAGAAGCCTTCTCAAACGAAATTACGTTCTACAATGATATTTGGCAAAATTACCGCAAATATTTGATCAGTGCAAACCTTAGTTTCAATACGATTCCCAAATGTTACGCAAGCAGTTTGCAACATTTGAACGAGTATCTA
This sequence comes from Holobus sp. GC000080, assembly GCA_030556065.1. Lineage (NCBI taxonomy): Eukaryota > Metazoa > Arthropoda > Insecta > Coleoptera > Staphylinidae > Holobus > Holobus sp. GC000080. The sequence goes on from JASKGO010005477.1 coordinate 14,599, forward strand.
ATTTTGGAAGACTTGAAAGCACAAAATTTCACCGAATGGACTTCCCGAGTCGCTCTAAATTGGAACCACAGTGTTTTGATTGCCAAAGAATATGCTAAATTGCACGCACTGGCTTTATGCTTCAAACAAAATGAACCCAAAGTTTTCCAAGAACTAAAACTGAATGATATTTTCTACAAATTTCTGGACACGCCAGCAAAAGTAGATGTCACCAATGCCATAAATGAAAATTTAGTTGAATACGCCGAGGACCATTTTAAAGATGCTGAATTAAGCAATAGATTCCGCAAGGCAATGAAAGAAATGGTCCCTTTCTACAAAAAAATCAACAAATGGAATTGGAAAGAAAAATCCACTGTGATCTTACATGGGGACTGCTGGAGCAATAACATAATGTTCAAATATGATAAAGTGGATTCGTTGGAAGCTACAAGTTTGAAATTTATTGATTGGCAAGTGGTTAAAAGAGGGTCAATGGTTTTTGATTTGGCTCACGTGATTTACGTATGCTCTTCCAAATCGGTTTACGATAATTTGGATGGTCTACTCGAAATTTATCACCAGACTTTACAAAGTTTCGCAACGGCCCTTGGAGTACGCTCTGATAATATTGTTACATTTGAGGAATTGATAGAACAATGGCAATTATATGGGAGATACGGATTGTATACGGCTTCTGTTCAATTGAAACTGTTGCTCAATGATACCGATAAGGACACGTTCCAGTTTTCAGATGTCACGGATACTGGGGATGTAGCAATGGCTGCTTTTCGATACGTTCCGAATAACGATAAGTTTCGAACGAGATTCACGGATTTGATACAACATTGTCTCGATAGGAATATTATTTAATAACTTTTGCAATTAGTTAAAAAAAAAATTAATGTTTTTCGGGGTGTAGTCGTAATTTATTGAATACAAAGATGTCCTTTAATTCTTCCATCGTCTTTTTTTTTCAACTTGTATTGACCAAGCATTCGAATTTTAGCACTCACTAAAAACAATGAAGTGATAAAAAGGATGTTTTTATAAGAGGGTGGCTCAAAAAATAGATAAGTTATGCGCAAATGACAAAAATTAAACTTTTTCATGACTATAATAAAAAAATGCACACATAAAGGACTATAGGAAAAAAATGCCAATTTGAATCATCCTGAACACAGAATTGAATTAAATACACACTTGAAAAGTTTTTCCACAATACAGATCTACAAAAAAATGGTCTCTTTTTAAGTTTTAATGCATAAGATGCATAAATTCAGATATTAGGTGTCAAGTCACTAAAATATCCATTCTTAGCTTTCCGTTGCTCAATATTAACTAAGTACTATTGGAGTGGATACCACATACTTAGAAATTACATGTGGGAAACCAGAATAAAATTTACAACATTTCATTTAAGATTTAAATAAGGAATAATGCCCTATAAATTAACAGTGAAAATCTAAAACTTGTTGAAGTAGTGATTTTTTCACTTGTTTTTATTTGAAATTTAATTGAAATTTTATTTTGGAATTCGTTAAAGAGCAATATAGTCAATAAAATACAAATAAAAATAAAATAATTGAAGGAATAACTTTTGAGAAAAGTTGTCATAAATGAGGCATTTCTAGTAGAAACGATATAACAGCGAATATCAAGCACTAAAAATTGTTTCCGGAAAACCGGAAGGACGAAATTGATATTTTCTTTTAAATTTTGATAAAGAACAATATATTCTACAAATTAATAATAAAAATTAAATGCTACAAGAATATAAGTGACTACATTTGCGGTTTAATACGAGAAAGTCCTTACAAACTAAAGAAAATCATTAAAAATATTCATTTTTTATCTCTTTTAAGCATTTTCTATTTGTTTTTTTTTTTGTTAATAATCATTTTTCTCAAAAAAAAAACTTTAAAGTTGTATTCTAAAATCATTTGACTTTAATTTAAAACAAAATGATGAAAAAACGATCATTTTCATAAGAATTGAAAAACATGCTTTAGTTTCCACAAAAGCAAACACCGGTAAAAAAATGGTTTTCCCTTATCAATGACAAAGAATGCAATAAAATTTCACATGCAGACCATAAACCAAATCTAAAAAAAAACTGGTAAAATTAATCAGTTATTACTGCAAGAGAATCTCAAATGCCACCACAATAAATAGGAAATAATGTAAAGAATAATGAAATAGCCATTAGACATCAAATTGTTATAACAATCTAACAGATACAATAGAAAAAAAAATAATAACATCTGAATCTTGCATTTTTTTAACAAATAAAAACTACTTCATTGTTAAAAATTTTAAATTTAGAAATAACTTTTTTTGTCAAAGAAGAACTAAATCCTTTTTTTTTGTAAAACATTTATTATTCCTTAAAGTAATTTGTACCCAATGAAACAGAGAATATTTTAAATTTGTCCGGGGGCCAATTTGCTCTTTACAGCTTGACCAAACTGAGCGGCACCCTTGTCATTAATCTCATTATACCCAGGAATGTCCAGTGTGCACTTGGCGAACCATTTGGACACATTTGCATATGCACTAATATCCCAACCCACAGCCTAAAATTACACACAGAATTACCACATTAACTCTGAGAAATTATTGACAAATAAAAGCGTACAATTATACTGCTTAGTGAAGCCATCATGGAAATATCAGCAATGGTGAGTGTATCACCAGCTACAAAATTGTTTCCCTCAAGAAACACATCCAATAAACCAATAGCTTCCTCCAAAGAAGCTTTCTTATCATTATCAATTTCATTTTCACCCAAAAACAATACAGGAAACTAAAATATGAATTAAATTGTTTTGTAAAGTGTTGTAATTTAAATGAAAAATGTGAACATACACAAATATTTCTTATGCGTGGATACAAAGTGCTGGCATCGAAATTAAGTCTTTGATCAACGATGGCACGTTTCTTTGCATCGATGGGATAAAAAGATTCATCTCTACCATAAGCATTGGCAAGGTATGCAGCTATTGCTCGACTTTCCCAAAGAGTAAAGTCACCATCAACTAAAGTGGGAACTACATGTTGTGGATTTATCTAAAATTTACACAATATGGAAATTGTTAAATTTAATAGATTTTTCTATGATGGAGCTATTTGTTTAGATAAATTATTTTGTTGCTAAATAAATAATTTTAACCTCAAACCTTAACAAAATCCGGGCTGAGTTGTTCTTTCTTGAATAAATCAACAGTTTGAATATCAACGTCGAGTTTTAAATATTTGGCCACTAGTACTGCACATCTCGAAGGGGCACTTGGCGGAAAATGGTAAATGGTAACACCCATTTCGAGAAAATTACAATTCTTTAAGTCTGCGTGTGAATTTAGCGTTGATTCTGTTTGAATTGATTTCATTTCTCGTTTACGTTCTAAGCACCTAAGAACAACTCATTGATGTTGAAGTTGAGAGGGATAAGAGGTCATTGATATTTAAACTAAATTAATGAATTTCGTTTTTCTAAAACGTTTATTTATTTATACAATTTTTCAAAAGTTAAAAAAATCCTCATAACAGTTGTAAATTTTGAATTGTAGTATTATTTGTAGTAAAAAGTTGCCAAAAAATGGATCTTTTGTTGTTAAATTAATTAAATGTTAATTCTATTCTAAACACTTATAAGTAATAAATTTGGGACAATGGGACAAATACAATATATTTCTATAGTTTTGCTAAATCTTTTCTCATAACATTGCAGGTCTCAGTTAGAAAAAAATAAAAGTTTTAAAGAAAAAAAAGAACTAAATTTTTAACTTCGTCTGGAAACTTTTATTAAAATTATCTGTAAATAACTATAATGGAGTCCTAATTTATGTTGTAGACATTTCCTTAAGAAAATGCATTAAAAAATTTATTTTGACTACAAAATGATAAAAATATTTAGACTATTTACTGTTTTATCAAAATAACATTTATTTTTTTTAAATGTAAATGTATTTCTAATAACATAGAAATAATTGTTATTAGGAAACTGTTTTGAAAAATATTTGTTTCTTTAATAAACTTCTTTTTTTTTACACAAAAAGACTCTTCATCAGAAAAGTATAAGTGGCCCTCCAAAGGAAATGTTCCAAAATTAGACCTGTTTTTCAAAAGGATAAAAAAAATTAATTTTACCATTAAATAAAGCAAAAACATATATGTTAAAACCAAAAAGTTTTTAAATAATATACAAAATTTTATAATAAATTAAAAATAATTAAAAAAAGAAATAGTAATTACAGTAAAAACAAAATTGTTTGCATTTTCGGATAGAACAGAAATTATATATTTGTCATTTGATTTCTCATTTTTATAAATTAATTCATTTCTAATGACAATTTATAAATAATGATTCCTAGGAAATTCTTAAAAAAATATTTGTCACTTTGTTTAATCAATACTTATAAAAAGTATTTTTTTCCGAATTTTTAGCAAAGTCGTAGCTAGTTCTTTATGAGAAGCTTTTCAAAAATAAATAAAGAACATTTTTTCAATAGGCTTTCCCTTATAAAAAAAACTGTAAATTCAATTGTAAAAAGTTTAGCTGAAACCACAGATGACACATAAGTAGATGAACCGATACTAGGTTAAATTTCGAGAGCACAGCAGCGCTCGTGATCAACCGGCCCAACTAAACCTTTACGGCGGGTAATTTAAATGGACAAAACAGTCCCAAGCTAGGTACCCCTACGACCCCTACATTCAATCCCTCTCGCGTTACAACTACTACTAATTAATATCATTCATAGATTAAATATTGTATAAATGTTGTTAATTTAATGTTCATCACTTTTTATAATTTAACAATTC
>JASKGO010005478.1:0-58080 GCA_030556065.1 Holobus sp. GC000080
TTTACAATATTTCCATACAGTTTTGTTAATAATTTCAATGAACTACTAATTAATTTAATTATTAACTTATTAAAAGAAATAAAAAACAACCCAAACTAATAAATTAATCACAAAAACGCAGTGAAAACTATTTAAAAAAAAATCCAACTTATTGAAAGTAATTATAATGAACCCTAACTGATAAATTAATATTGATTTATTTTTTCGATCTAAATGGCAATCGACTGCTGGTCTTTTTGTCCGAAAAACATAAAATATAAATTAAAATTGCTCTTTACATTTAATTAATTTATTTTTATTATTTATAACTAAAACAACGAAACTAATAAAAAGAATTAAATAATTATTAATCAATTTCTTAATAAAAAATCAGTTGTCTTTGATTATATTTCAAACAATTATTAATTTTACTTAATTATTAAGCTTACAGTAATCCTTTTGTATATCCTGGAAGAGCGCATTATCCTTTAAAATGTAATACTACACAAATTTAACAAACACTCGAGGCGCGATGTAAACAATAACAAAGTTCGCGGAACACATCTGAACGTGACGGCAGACGGCGGCAGACTGAGCGCAATCCTCTACGTTGCGAATAAATTAATTACAGAAATGCAATTACATATAAAAAAAGAAACAATTCAAAACTTATAAAAAATCAGCCCTAACTAATAAAATAATTACTGAAATGCATTGAAAAGTATTTAAAAAAAACCATTCTAAACTTATTATAAAGACTAAAAAACTACCCTAACTAATAACTTACTTATTGAAAGGTAATGAAAAGTAATAAAAACAATTTTCAACTTATTAAAAATAATGAAAAACAGCCCTCATTTGTTATTTGTTATAATTTCCAAATGAATTGACTTTAATTAGCAACAGAAAAAACAATATTAACTTCAAGAAAAGTTGAACAGGGATAATTTGCACAATATGAAGATATTCAATTTTCTACATTAATATTGTGTTATAGTTATTAAATTTATTAAAATTTTGTAGATCAACAAATTTAGGAAGTCAGTTTATTAATCAGTTTTCCCAAAAATAATTTCCACTTTAGAAACTATCTTTGTGCGGTTAGACAATCAACCTAGTAATTATTTACTTTATAAATTAAAACCATTCATAGATAATTCTAAAGAATTTTAACGCGCATCCTAAAAAACAAAATAATACAATGTCATTGATTGTTTCCACTTGCGATAGATACCCATGCCGGAAAGCAAAAGCTAAAAAGTAATTACCGGTAGCAATTTGCGATTAAAATCAGCGAAAAAATTTTAATTGCGCCGGATTCCGTGCATTACACCTGCCACTTGAGTTTTTATCGACATAAATGTCCACATAGTTGCGGCTACCAGACATCATCATTGACTTTTACGCGTCCAACGGGTCCAAAAGTAAACTAGAGAAAACCGCTGAATCAATGAATAATTTATATGTGCTTTATGATATCGCAAAAGAAAATTGATAAATCTAATAGAAAAATCGAAGGTTTGCATGAATATAGCAAAGCGCTTTTGATTGTGCGCCGTTTGGTCCGTTTCAAAGTGCGCATTTCCACATTTTACATACAAACAGAAGAGTATAGAGCCGACGATTCTATATTTAAATGTTGAAATCGACGAACTAATATTTGCATAATACAATTTATGTAAACGCGATTTTAATTAAGGCAATTTAAGCGCTTATTATAAAAAGTCGACTCGTCGGCCGACGCGCAATCCCAAACACGACCCCGTCGAGTGATCGACCATTGATCTCATTCTTAACATCAGCAATAAGCAATCACTATACTTGTAGCTCTTCGTCCTTGCCGGCATTACGCAATTATTATTCCTGGCAAAGCATCCGGGATACAGGTGAGTTTCCTTTCGCTAGGCATTTTACTTGCAATCGCTTTGACCTGAAGGAAAATTTGGTATAATTTGGGTTGCATGCCATGCCATCGTGTCCTTGGTCTGGTCATACCAAGTAATCATTAAAAATAATTAATATATTAAAATTCGAAGTTATGACAATGCAGTAGAATTCTTTTTGCAGAATGACGACCTTAAGTTGCACCATAAACCAAAAGCTCTTTAGAAGCCGCAATTTCGTAAGTTTTTCCCAAATTTTTAACAATTAGAAAATTATTAATTGCTTCTTACAGGCCTTACTGTTATTTGGACAACATGCCCAACTGTCCACTCAAAAAATTACTAAAAACCTCACCTTAATCAGCAATGAAAGCATTGCCAAAGGACCAAAGCAGGAAGAAACATTGAAACCTTTGACTCTAATCCCTGCATGGCTTTTGGCCAAACCAAAACACATCCAGAAATATGCAGATATTTACCTAAATCGAGGGAGTGATGTACTCTCAATTACCATTACACCCATGCAGCTAATGTGGCCCACAAATGGAAGCCAAGTGATTGCATCTCAGGTGTTGAAATTCTTGAATGAGAACTATAAAGCATCCCCTTTGTTCATCCATGGATTCTCTGTGGGTGGATACTTATGGGGTGAAGTGCTGGTGCAAATAGCTGCTGAAGGTGATAAATACAAAGCCATGATTGAAAGATTTGTGGCCCAAGTGTGGGACAGTGCTGCTGACCTTCAAGATATTCCATATGGATTCTCACAAGCTGTATTCCCCAACAATCCAGTCATGCAAAATGCTCTGATGAAGTATACAATGTACCACATGAAAGCATTTGATAAAGTGGCCACCAGACACTATGTGAGGTCAAGTCAATTATTTCACACCAATATGATTAGAGCTCCAGCTCTGTTTATGACCAGTGACACTGATTTGGTGGCCCCCTTGAAAACCAATAAAGTGGTTACGGATACATGGGAAAGTATGGGCATAGATGTACAGCTGAAAATCTTCAAAGACTCACCTCACGTTCTCCACATGCAGAAATACACAAAGGACTACTTGGATACTTTGAACAGCTTTCTCGACAAAGCTGTAAGCTCACATGATATTTATGCCAAAGATAAACTGCATGCAAATTGTAGATTTTAGGTGATGGAAATGTTTAGTTTTTAATTGAAAAACTACTATTGATTATATTAATAAAGAGTTTTTAAACTGCACTTTGCACAACGCAATTTAGAATGGTTATCTGGTCGCTGCATTTGTTTTTAACTTTAAAAGTTTTTAAACAAAAGTTGAGAGCGCCACTTTTAAAATAGCGGGAAATTTAAATATGAATTGGATTTTGCTCTAACACAAAAACAAAATTAATTATTACGTTAAGTTACTAATATAGTGCTGTATAGTTCGCTATTATTTATAAAAATAAAGTTATCTAACGTTTAAATTTACGATTTGTTTTGAACTGAATAATAAATAAATAAACCACATAACCTTTAAACTGTCAGTGACAAAATGTTTAAGTAACTCCTAGACAAGTAGCAAGCTTTTTTTTAGAAAATAAGTCCTGAAATGTTTGGAAATTCAATTTCCCTGTTTTTAATCGTAATTTTAGCCGACTGCCATGGCTTTACACATTGGATCGTCACGGAAACTGGCCGTATTGAGCCCAAAGTGAGTCTTAGAATTTCCTTCGCAAGTGCTCAAACCCCAAAATTGCATTTTTCAGCTCAATACCCACTTTTATTTGCGTCGTCCCTATGATCTCCTAGCTCTTCTCGACCAAGAAAGACGTCGCAATGATTTAGATATACTGACCAAAGAAATGGAAAGACAAAAGAACCTGATTGATAAAAGATCAAAATTAGCATCCTTCCTTCATGGACATGATTGTGTTGGAGGCTTAGAAGACATGCCCAGGAATATTTTAGCTAACAATGGCAGTGACAGAGTACATTTGCAGTTTAGTTTTAATGTGAAGAACATAATAAATCTGAAAGTGGAACCAAGCTGCATCAAGTTCTATGACCTGCCCTTTGGCATGTCTTCATTTGAACACTTTGAAAGCATGAGGAACAGAAAGAACAGCAAAAGGGAAACCTGTGGTGATTGCATACCTGAGATGGACTGGAGTCTAGCCAGAACAGCAATAGTAACTGGACTCACGGAAAATAACACTTCATGGGTTCATTACAATTTAGGTATCCTTTACTGGTGGAATTTAGGCAATTTATTTGAGGCTTTAGAATGTGCTAGAAGAGCTATACATTTTGCTCCTATGTACAGCTTGTAACTGTTCTGTTAATTTCTTATTATTATTGTTTGTTGTAGACGTTTTTTGGACATTCCTTTAGCTAATTTAGGCCAAATTCTTTATATGCATGGTGATAAACCTGATGAAGCCATTGCTATCATTAAATCAGCCATCAGTCATGCTCCTAATGAGTCAAAATATTATCTGTTGTTGGGTCAGGCTTACTTTAGGAGCGGCGAATACGAAAATGGTGCTAAAGTTTTCGAAACTTATAAACTATTGCAACAGAATAATAAGGAAGATATTAATTATGATTCCATTAAATGCCTCATGAATCTACTGATTAGACTGAAGGAATATCAAGAGTAATTGAATTATTTGTTTGTACTTCACCGTTGACTGATTAATTAAATTTTTAGATTGCTCGAAGGGATTTTAGCGGATTTCCACGAGTTTCACAATAGCCAACAACGATTTCTCAGTTTACACGAAAGATTGCTGTGGGAAATAGCGCCGTACGAATTTAATTTTCCCTTTATGGTCGCAAAGAAGTTGTTGAGTCTACAAGGGGGTGAACATTGTCACGAATCTGATAGTGGCGCTCAGGTGACGTGCGATTTTTCCTCCCCTGCTCACATAGACATCTTCAAAGGATTCAAAGACAACATGGAAAATATCCTGGAGAATTACAGGGACAAGTACAATAAGTTTGTGACCAATACGGAGAATTTACATAATGTAAGTACAACCATTTAAATTATTTTCACTTCTAAATTGTTTTTTACTTTCTAATAAAAACAAAATGTAGCAAAAAATTCGTGAAATCGACGAGAAAACGCAAGAGCAACTACTAATGCAACAGCAAAAGTATCCAGTAACTATAAACCTGTTGGAAAACGAGCCTCTGATGTATTTCGACGAAGCGTCGTGGCCCTCAAAGGAAGAATGTTTGAAATGGGACCTGCCGCTCTCCGAAGACGAAAATCTGGATATACCAGTATTCGTTCCTTTGGAAAACAAAGGATTCCAGTAAGTGAATAATTTTTAAATTACACAAAAATTGTGATTATGAAATTTCAGAGTAACCAAAATATTGGCTGATTTCATCGACATTCCGCAAGAAAAAGAGCACGACTTACCATGGCATCCTCCGCTGTGCGACTTCATTCGCGAAATCGAACTGGAACAATACCTGCCGGAATCCGTGCGGCCAAATCTGGAAAAGAATCATCCGTTGCCCATGAACGACCACTTTGTCGGCCATTTCTTGAGCTATATCAACGGCGGCAAATCCAGCGATGCCGAAATTGGCCAAAGGATCTTGACGGCTTTCAAGAAGAAAACGGCACCGCCCTGGATATTAGCCGTACTGGCCAACATGTATTGGCGTTCGCGGCAAAACACGTGCAACGCCCTCAAGTGTCTGTACAGCTTCAGTGAATTGCCCGACTACGAGCGGTTCGGAGACGTGGTGCTGGTGCCGCTGGCCAGCATGCTGCAGCAGATGGGATTCAACGAGATGGCCCTGAATGTAGTTCAGCTGGCGTACAGTATCAATTACAAGGAGCCCAGCACGAATTTCCTGCTTGGATTGATCCAGTATCGAAACGACAACCCAATTTTGGCGGCGCACTATATGAAACGCGTCGTCCGCTTCGATCCGAATTTCTACGGCGGCGAAGCGGACCGTTTGATGCAGCTGTGGTCCTGCCGGATTAAGTTGGGCGAGTTTCGAAGTCGTAGCAATGAGATTCGCAATTTTCGCGGCTACGAGAGGGTCTGCAGGGACGATTTAAACACTGAAGCAGTGGTTTGTTCCGCTAATGGCGAGGAATGCAAGACTGCGGCTATTCAGTGCTTTAAAGCGTCTTCGATGGTTAAAGCGAAGAAGAAAAAGTACGCTGCAAATGGGGCAGACAGTGGAAAACAATGCGGCGATAGGAACGAGTCGTTTCTGTTTAATTATCTGGATGCTAATTATAAGAAAACCAGTGATTTGCACCAAATGCAACTGGGCGACTTCCGAGGTTAATTAATTGATCTGTTTTGCCAAATCTTCAGCCACTTACTCCAGTTATGATTGATAAGAAAAAAAAAAATATTGAAATTTAATGTCTTCTAAAAAGAAAAAAATATATTACTTGAGCTTTAGTTTTGAAGCAAATTAATGTAAAATCAAGAAAACAGCATTAAAATTGAAATGCAAATCATGTAATGCAAAAAACAAACAAATAAAAAAATATATGAAATTGCCTTTTGTGTTTTCTATTCAATTTCTTTATTAATACTAGATGTACATAATAGAGGACAAGTAAATTTTTCAAAGAACATAACTAATAAAAAACAATTTATGCAATTTGCAAGTTAGAATATCGAGAAAGATTTTTTTGCTAGGTACGTATAAAAGAAATACGTTAGTAAAAATGCTTCCAATTTCTGTCGTCGTTGTTTCTTTTCATTTAAACGTACAAAATTTATTGAGAAAAAAATGTATGTCTTGCATTCAAAATGCAATTAAGTCCTCTAATTATTTATCATTATTTCATTAATTACTAAAACGTACTAATAAATAAATATACAAGAAAGATATTATTAATACTATTGAAGTAAGTGAAAAAGTAGTCAAAACGTTTTCTCTCTTGCTTTGCGCCACTAATAAATATTGAGGCGCAAAAGAACTTTGAAAAATATAAAAAACGGTAAAATAGTTTTTCAAGGCTAATAAAAATTTTAAAATAAACAAAATGAGTTAGGGAGTGGTGGATATTAGCAAACATTGAGCGTTCGAATCGTTTTTGTTTGCGGTACATAAATATAAAATAAACAAAAAAGAATAATAAGACGTAAAAAAGGACATGCATTAAATAATATTGACGTGCTTGTTGTGTGCGTTTGAAAGTTTGTTCCATTATTTCGATGCTCTGCTTGCGCGCCAAAAGCATTTTTGGCTTTGTTCTTACGAATACATAGAACGTATTCGCTAGTTTTGGCAAATGTAAAGATTTTGTTTTTGTTTTTTGTTTTTATATGTAACAAACGTGTCAACCGGTAAATTTGACTAAAAAGAGTAAATATGAAAAGAAACCGCCTCGGATCGCATCAATCGAACGAGATATTTGTCGGAGACGGAGCAATGGATGAAACATGCAAATACTTGCTGGCTTTGTACTTTTCCTGGATGGCTTGCTGTTTCATGGTCGATGCATTTTTGTGCAGTACTCTCAGGAATTCGATTGTACTTTGAAGGTCTTCCAGCTTGTAACCGGAATCCTTCTCCAATCGCTCAGACCACGGTCTCATTTCCAGGGTGTGCCGGGCGACCGCTATGGCCGAACAAGCCATCACTGATGGAAGCACTTCCAGTGTTGGCTCCGTTTCCAGGAGAGCCAATTCGCTCAGATACTGAATCATTTTAAAAATGTTATTACTTTTTTTTTTCATAGCAAACGATAAAAAAGTATTTTAAAAATTTACAAATGTTTGCAAAAATTCTGCTGATAGTTATTTGACTTATCTTTAAAATTGTTGTAAAACTTTGAATTATTGGCAACTTACAACACAAAAGTTGCAATAGGACCGAATAAATTACCTTCATCAAGTAATAAGGTAAAATACAATAAAGGATTATAGAAAGTTTTCAGATCATTTAGAGAAAAAGTCTTACCTGGGCCAAAAAGGTAACCTTTTCGGGCAATTTGCAGGCAATACTCATGGCGGTAATGAAAGTGTAAGATGTAGGAATGGACAGATCGAATTCTAAGACTTTCAGCAGCAGAATTTCCATTCTGATGACCTGACGCTTGGAATAAGTGTCGTCGGTAATGTAGACAAATTCACCAACATCTGGAGGATAGATCTCTTCGAATTTTCTGCAGATTAAAACACATTAAATGTAAATAACTTAATTAAAAAGAAAAAAATTAATAAACTTACGCAGCAGTGAACATAGCAGCAGTTCCAACAAGTTGCAGTTTGGCTCTCACAACACTCATAAAGCTCAAAAACCTATCAATGTAATTGATGGCCAAGTGCAAAGTTTCAGTTTGCAACTTGTACTCTTCAGAAACCTCTACCAGCCAATCAACAAGTATAGTCCTCATGTTTGGAGTGATGTCCTTTTGTTTCCTCATGTAGTTTGCTTTCGGGCGATTCAATTCCTATGAAATAAGCATAAAAAATATTTTTTTTTTTTTGTAAAAACCCAAAATAACACCAAGTACCTCTTTATTTCTTAAGTACGCGTAAATTTCCGGACGATATTCCTCCAGTTCAAAGAACAAATCCTTGTTCCTTGTGCAAAGAGTCATTGAGGAATCCAAATTCTCAGTATCAGTCTTCTCAGTTGATTTTTCAACACTCATTGGAGATGCTGCCAAAGAAGTATATGTGCCTCCCATGGCAATATCAACTTTTGGCACTTCCAAGACATCTTTATCTAGAAAACAATTATTGGTCGGAGGGCCTAAATACTTAGACTGAATGTTACTCGAGTGAGGAGCATCCTGAGATCCATCCTCGTAGACTTTGAATGCTTGGAATTGAGCAACTGGTATAACAGGGGCCACCACATTTTTGCAAGATGGTTTTTTACCAAGGCATGCGTTCTCCTGATCACATTTGCTTGCAAGTGGCTGAGATAACAAGGAAGATTAAAATTATGCGCCATTACTTTTTTTTCATTTTTTTTTTTGAAAACCACCTACCTGTTTATTGGTGGCAAAAACACGCTCACGTTTATTCTCGAGTGCTCCCAAAACGGCACGTTTCTGATTTGGTTGGGCTACATTTTTTACGCGGGCAGCTTCGCGGTTCACGTTTTCTTGATCTTGATATACTTTCAACGAAGCCATGCTTTCTACTGACCGGTCCTTTGGTTGGGGCCTAACAAAGTTACGAAGGGTACTTGCTACGGGACACGTACACGAATCAATGGAGTCAAGCAATAGGAACGAAATTTCACGTGAAGGGTATAGCCAGCACACGGATTTTAATGTAAAAAGCAAGACGAACACAACAGCTGAGTGACCGTGGCTGGAATACGACCGTTGGTGTCCGTTTGTTCAACTTCACCTTGAACGTTGTGCAGGTTTACGCGCTTTTAGTTTTACAGCCAATCGGGCCGCTTTCAGAAGGTCATGTGATCATTACAGGAATCTGCGCTGGCGTTTACAGTTTTGGATAACCGACGATAGGTGTCTACGGGACATTTAAAATTTAAAGGTCCATTTAATTTTGAATTTAATTTAAGTTATTTGGACACTTACAAAAGCTGTAATTATAATTTAATATCATAAGTTTATTATTAATTTGAATGCCTTCAATTTAAGTGTACTTAAAAAAGTTTACTAAATATTTTTTTTTCTTATATTCTTATATTCGTTTATAATTCATAAATTGTTGTTAAATAGTTTGTTATTAGTTTACCCTATATTTTCTGTATAATGTTTATTATATTTTATTTAAATATTGCTCTGGAAGCAAAGACATTTTATTTACATAGCTGTTTTAAACTTAATACCTTTCAAAACAAGAAAATAATCATTGAAATATCTTGTAGAATAGTATACTTACTACTACTACACTTAATACAAAAATAAAGTAATAATACATAATATTAATTCAATATATCACAATTTGCATTGAAATAAATCTATAATAACTGAAACCTATTCGAAAAACAAGTATAACTTACAGTCTAAAACGAATCGATTAAAGATTGGAAAATAAAAGAGCAGTTTTTCACCCTATTCGAGAGAAGAGAGAAGCAAAAGGGGAAACAAAACCATTAAAAGCCAATGAAAAATGAGGCAATAAATTTAATTATTAATCGATGCTCGTATATTTATTGCAGGTAGAAATGAATATTTGAAAATCTTGCAAGGCGCGAGTCGCACAAATGAAACGGAAATATCGCTCAGATTCACTTATTTATATCGCATCCTCTGTGTAAGGACGAATAATAAATTGCCGCCTCCTCGGATGGGAATTCGCAGGATCTGCTGGGAAACGGGTGAGAGTATCTCTATACGGTCCGACGACGACGACGACGACGACAACAGAACACTTTTCTAATCGATGTTTTACGAGTTTCTTTAAGTGGATGGATTTCAAAGCGCGACCAATTCATTTTTATCAATGAATCAAATATTTAACTGCTATGTGCTGCACTTTGCCACACGGACGTATCCATTCGTTTCATACTAATGCCGATTGCAATTCCTTTCCGCGCATTCCGCTCAATTCAAATAGGTCTTTTTCCTAACTGTTCAATTGCACTATTTTAACGATTTATTGATTGCTTTTAAATAATAGAATTTAAATTTTAATGAGAACACATAATTGAAATTGTTTTAGTTACTGTTTGATTGCTTTTCTTTAAGAAACTGCTTACAGAAATTGAAAGAAAACTTTTAAAAAATTCCTAAGTTACCTGCGGTGGTGTATTTAAATATTGAAGTGGGGTGTACATTGGAAACTTTTATAAAATTTTAAATTACTGATATACAAATTGGAAAAACATATTGGCGAAAACAAAAGACAAATAAAATACATGCGACTGGAAAGCAAATAAATGCAAAAAGAATGTCAAAGAGCGCACTTTCAATAAATAAGAAAGTATCGAAGGGTAAATTAAAGTGTACGATGAAAAAAAAAAAAAAAGAAGTAGCAATTGGGGCCGAGAAGGTAGCCAGTTGAGCTGGTCGGCGGTTGGCGGTGGCTGTCAGAGGCAGAACCGGACGTTTCGGCAAAGAGAATTCGAGAAAGCAAAGGTTCGGACATCGTTTATGGTTTTATAGCGTGTCCAAGTGTGTCTGTGTGTGTGCGCGCTTGAGTATGTGTAAGTGTGTGCTTGTGTGCAAGGGTGTGTTAGGGGTTGGAGTGAAAGGAATTGCCCGATGGTGGGTGAACACTATTCCCGATCAATTGCGGGATACGTTGGCTCCTCTGCTAAATCCCCCATACGATAGTGGCCTTCCGGTTTAGATGTCCAGGCTTGCGGTGAAAGAAACGACGCTAAAAAGATAGATAGATACCGAGCAGATATAGAGTACGAGAACTAAGAGCGCAGCTTCCGCCTTCCGTTTTCGCTCTTCGCTCTTCGCCGAGAAGGACGTAATGGAAAATGTGGGATGAGGACAGGGACGAGTCCTGATAATAAGGTCCTTGCCAAGAATTACGTTCCTTTCCACTTAAATCACCAAATAAATGCCCTAGAAATGCTTTACTTCTTCGATTTGTATTTTTTTCTTTTTAATTGTGACTGGTTTGATTGTTATTTTTTTAATTTAACGCATGATTGCTGGTTTGCTAATTAATGCGAAAAGAAAAACCTAGCTGGTTTGCTAATTAATGCGAAAAGAAAAACCTATTTGAAAAGGTAGCAAAATAATTTCAAATCAGTAAAACAAAGGGGAGAAAAAGAGAGCGATTAAAATAAAGGGAGATTTAGGAGACACGCATTAAATTAGAACTGGGTGCCCATTAAATTGCTTTATTGGTACCTTGAATTCTACATTAGGATCGTTAAGTTAATAATGAATTCTTACAATTATTTAATGGATTTACCTTCTGTCGCGGTTACATTAATTCGCGGTAATCCTAAAATCAATCTTATACCAATTTTTTATACAAAAAAAAAATAATGAAAAAAAGAACAATTGATTAATCTTTTTTACCTATATTCTACAAAAAAAATCAAAGGTTCTTTAAAATTTAAAATTAATATAATAGTCAGCAAAAATAATATGAATAATAATTTATTAATAAAAGTTTAATAAACTTTTAAATATTCATTATTCCATTAAAATTTCCTGGAAATTATTGGCCATATATCTGAAATAATTAACAAGCGATTAACTGTTACATTAAGGGTGAACTTTTCCATCCCTTCCTTGCAAAATTCATATAAATAGGATCTAAGCTGATGAATAACTTAGTTCCAAAGCTCTGCATGGATTGAATTGCTACTATACAATTTTTTTTTGTGTTTTACTACTAGTATTACGCTTTTTTTCTTTTTATCTAGAATTTAAATAATTTGAAATATATTTCTGTGACATCGTTTGGGGTCTAATGGTTTGCTTGCATGTATTTAAAAAAATGTAAGCAGCGATTAGCCCACACATGATTAACAAACTTCATCCACACATTGCAAATTTTGAGTTATCACGATTTAAAAGGGTACGCTTTATTTAACAGCGATACTTTTGCAACGTGTTATCTCTAGGATTTTAACATCATCAATTAATTATTCGCATTAAGATTTAATTTATCAATAGAAATGAATCATTATAATTTCCTATTTTAATTTATTTATAATTTTATAATAAATAATTGAAAGCAACTGATCAGTTAATTATAAAACTTCCACAAATTTATTTATATTTTCTCCGTCTGAATCTACTCGAGTAGATGTATAGCAACAAAAGCAAAATGTTTGTGTTTTGCAACTATGCAAAGTTGGCCCCAAAAACATTCTCTTTGCGTTGAATTAATCCGCAGTAGCTGAAAATCAAGGGCCCGTTGTTCGAAACAAAAAACAACACCTCAGGGAGCATAGACCTATATCCTCTTCCTAGCTTCGTTGTCTGTTTCAGCGTGTGTATTTGTGGAAATGCGCGAGGAAATTCGGCTAATATTCATTTGGACAGGACGCTTCGTTTTCATCCGAAAAATCATCAGGGGGATTCAAATGCCGACTGACTTCGTAATATTAACGCCACGACGAAAATTTACCCCCGTGCCCCCATAAATATTCAAATTAACGTTCGAAATATTGCCCGTTCGTTCCTTACACTAAATTTGTCACCGTTTAAGGTCCCTCCGTCTCTCTCTTTCTGCAAATTTACTTCGTTTTTAAATTAATTAATTAAAAATTTAGGTCACTTTTTCCCTGGGGAATTATTTATAAATTTTATTCACTTTTTTTATTATATAAATATTTTTCTAATTATTTTAAATCCCGAATTTAATTTAATGAATGTATTTACTGGGTAAAGTTCAAACGAATCTATTTTCACGAGTCATTACAATTTAATTTCGTTGAATTTTCAATTTAATTTACGTATTTTAGCTAAAATAGCAACTAAATATTTACATTTTTCAGTGTAAACTAATATTGTATTAGTGTTTTCCTTCGTCAAATATTTTCGTAAACTGGAAACAAGTTATGAAATGTTTTTATTTCTAGTTTTACTGAACAACAAACTCAAATTCAAAATTTTCTAAATTTATAAAAAATATAATTAATTAGAAAATTATATTTCCTTCTTCGTAGAACTTTGACAGAAAGTTAAAAAGAGGGTAGCCATTTATTAAAAACAAAAATCAGTTCTTTATGCCTTTTACTTACTTCCAAGCAGAAAAAAAGCAGGACCACTCAAATATAATGACCAAAATAGAAAATTCATCGCTGTGCATCCCCCATTTGTATTCATATAGTAAGTCTGGAGAGTTCACACCATGCGAGTGTTGTGTGTTAAAGGGTTAAAAGCCATTTCGTCATTTAAGAATGGTAAGTGTCGTCGCATATATGAATTCGTTATGTTCATTACTAGAAACGCGTCGGGTATTATTTCAGAAGGGTCGTAATGAGTGCTTTCAGTAATGCGCAACTACTTTGAAGTAGAATCTAGGAAGCACAAGCAACGTGTTCCCGTTGTTTAAAATGTACACCACCATACCGCTGGGTGGAAGAAGTGAGCGAGTCTCTAACTCAAACTTTGGTCTTGCGGGACTCGTTTGTAGCAACCGCCTCCACCGCCTTCAACGGCCTCGGTAGCCGTCATCGGATGGCACACTCTCTACTTGTCTTTCTTTCCAAGTTTATGGCGGATACACAAACAGCATCTTTGAAATATGCCTTCTTTCACTCATCTTGCATGCCATTTTTCCGTTACCGCATTAAAAATTAACAAAGGTTTCCGATGAATTTTGCTAAGCCCTTTTTTTACGTGTTAAATATTTACTTTGGGTACTTTTTTGCTTTTAATTAAAAGTTTTAAATATTTACAGTGAAAATTTCTATTAATATTAGTTTAAGTGGTAGAATTTAGTTGGTAGAAATATTTTATTAAATTAAATTAAAATAAAAAAAGGTTATAATTGGAAATTAATTAAAATTACTTTCTAAAATTTGTTAACAGTTCATTATTGGTGAAATATCGGTTTAATTTAAAATTGCAATTCATTAATTAAATTAATTAAAAGTTAACATAAAAACAAATATTATTTGAAAATCATTTACGCTTAAATATATTTTTTGGAATTGGTTTTGGGACTTTCATTTTTGTTTTTATTTTATTAAAAGTTTTAAATATTTAAGCCCTCTAGTATTCCACGAAAAATTAATTTTAAGATTTTACTTTCAATTCGGCATTTAATTTGAAAAAAAGACATTAAGTAAATAATTAATAGTATAATTAGTTATACTTTCAAAAATTTAATTAAAGTTTAATATTTAAGTAAGGCCCTTTTTAAATTAAAATTTAAATCCGTATAATGCATTTTAATTTACAATAAAAAGGCTAAAAGAGAAGAATTATTTAAAAATTAGTTAAAGCATTTATTCTTCTGGTATTTAATATTTTATTAAACATTAATGGAGTACCAGCTACTAAATATTAAGCATAAAGTTTTAAATTCAATTAAAGGACGATTATATGACAAACCCCTTCACATAAATTACCCATGTTTAACACCTTTCCTGCTTATGTGTTGAATATAAATAACAAGAAAATGTTACTTACAATCCGTTATAACATTGTCAACTGTAGAAATAAACCACAGTTTCAATAACTTTTAACTTTTCAGATTACCAATACTGGTTTTGAAATAAATTGAATGCATGGCCAGTGTTTGTGATCGGTGAAGTTAAATTATTTCCTTCAGTACTTGTAAAATTTTTGATAAATCTGACCAAAACTTGTTAAATTTGTTCTGTTGATTTAATATTGGCAAAAGTATTTTATAACTTTTAAGTTACAGAATGAATGGCTTGTTTCCGCTTCCAGATTTGAAACAACCTTTTCTTCTGTTACTTAAGGGTTGTTGAAAGCACAATTTCTGACGAGGATTGCAGTCGATTTCCTGGAATAGTATAATATTTTTTATATGTTTTAAAATTAAATTACCACTACACTAAAAATGTAAAAAAGTTTTGAAATATAAAAATTTGAGATATAAAAAGAAAAAGGGTATATTTACATTTAACAAGAACATTCTTTTCTAGTTATTTCCGAGGATTTTCATTCCTTATATAAAACAAGGACTAAAAAAAAAGGATAACAAGGCAAGAGAGCCGAAGACCTTTTCTGCGAAAATATGTCTTCATATACTAAAAACTTGCGAGCCATTTTTGGACAGTACCGCATAAAGAATTAAGAGGATGTTTTTATGGAAATTCCGTTCCAGTTGCTGCCCCTCGTTTGCTCACCGTTTGCACATGGAGAGTGGCTAAATAAGACAGGGCCCGCGTCCAATTTAAATTTCTAATTATATTTGGCCGGATGAAAAGTTAACTCGGTTAATAATTCATAATACTACGTGCAATATTGTAAGCAAATCCAGGGGATTACGAGCAAAACTAGCGGCGCCTCCCTTAAACCGAGACTTTTCGCTCTAGCATTTTAATAATAGCAGTAATTGCTTTCAAAGCTTCATTCATAAAAATACGTGCGAGTTTCATTAAATTCAACGCTATATTTTCGTTCCACGCATTCTGTTTTCTTTCTTTAGCGGTTGTATTTTTTTTTTTTTTAGTTTTATAGTTATTTTTTATAGTTTAGTGCAAAACTATACAAAAAAGGGAATTACGGAAATAATAAATTATTAATTTCGGGTAAAAATGCAATTAGAGGAAGAAGATTTCAGCGAGAGCAGAAAGGGAGCGAAATCGGAAATGAGAGTTATTTTTAAGAGCCCATCTAATCGCTTCCAGCTCATGTACGCTTTTCCTTCGCTTTTCCCTCAGTTATTATCTACGAGCAGTCACCTGTATTTAAGCAGATAACCACCGATAAACACGCTCTGTTTGTCTTCGTGTTTCGCGCATCTTCTCGGACTTCTTGTTCGCGTTAAATCCGCTAAATTTACCCCCTGGTTTAATTTTTTTTTTCTCCACCAGCAGATTTTTTTAAGCTGGTGTTCATTTAATGACCGCACAAACGCTTTCTTTGCAGAAACTTTTTTTTTTGCTTTAACTGACTGAAAAGAATTTTCTAAATTTTTTAAATTTTAAACCATTAATCATCGTAGGCTTATTAATTAACGTAAAAGCAAATAACACCTGGTATACAAGAATTATGTTTTTACTATCGTTGCCAAGATTAATTAAAGGGGCTTAAATCAAGGCTGATTGTTGACTTTAAGCATTTAAAGGGCAAAGGAAAGGGTCTCCTCCAGAGTTCTGAAATATTCCATTCCACTAGACTCGCACCTTTACGCATTCGAGCTGCTCTCACTTCACAAGCATCACATCAGTTTCTTTGTTTGTTCGATCTCTTGATGTATAGGTACAGCATTTAGGGCGCACAAATAGCAACACATAGTCATCCAGAGTGAAAGTGTTTCGTAGATGGTGGTATATGAAGGAGAAGAGCAGGGTTAAGGATTATTTGATCAGGTTGTGACATTCCTAATGTTGGCATGCACTATGAGCTACTTTATGCTGTACCATAGCTGCTGGAACTAAGAAGGAAGAGGGGATCTCAAGGGTTAACATGTCTAAGCTAACAAGCTCCCGAGGGTTTTCGCTTTTACATAACAAATGCTCGATCTTTATGTAAATATATACGTCTAAACTATACAAGATAAGCGCAGATATAAAAAATTTAAGAAATTATTTGATGAGCATTTTTATTATAATATTTTTTTTACATTTTAATTACTTTTGTTTTATATTAAATTTTCTTAAATTATTTAGTTTTGTAAAGTGCTTACCATTTTTTAGATATATTCTTTCCATAAATATATTTAAAATGTTGATAACTAGGAAATCTTATAACTGGTAGAATGAAAAACATAAAAAATTGTTTTTAAAATTAGTTTTAGTAAATTAAAAGTGATTAAATAAAAATATACGTATAAAGCAATAAATCATTTTCTCTTATAGTCTTGACAAACTAAATTTATAATTTAATTAATCGAAAGCCCAGAATTTTATTTTAAAAATAAATTCTTCTTTTCTTTTTGAGCAGTAAGAAGAAGATGCAGAAAATAAAAAAAGTCTTTAAAGTTGACACTTTTCGAAATGTGAATACTAAAAATAACAATTTTTGCACGCATTGAATAGCATTTGATACGGTTTTTGCTATATCATAAAAAAAAAAATCAACCCAACGGGACTTTCTCTCTAAATAATATTATTTTTAAAGGCGTGTAACTTAAAAACCATTGGTAAACCAAAGGGACATTTCGATTTCTAGAACTTGGAATTAAAAGTAAACGAAGAATTCATTTTCCCAAGGAAAACATAGCTTGAAAATGCAAAATGATGAAATTATTTGCGTATCAGTTACATTAAAAAAATTATCTTTCAAAAAAGATACAAAAATTCGATATTTAAAAAAAATATATATAATTGAACCAAAATAAATGTGACAAATAAATGCAATCAATTAAATATCTTTAATCGCAAAAAAAATCCAATAGCGGAAATTTGAAATGGACAATTATATAGGAAATAACAAAACCCATAAAACGCACCATAAAAAAATAAATAAACAGACGAAAGAGGAAGATGAATATAAGAGAGGATAAGAAATACAATCTCAGGCAGTGTAAATAGGTGTATGTGATCCTTATATAAATGATGGACATTAGTTATACACCTTAAGGATAAGAAGATTAGGGGACGTTCGGTATGACAAATACCGGAAGTACGTGACTCGAAGAAGCCACGTGTCTTCACATTAGGAAAATGCACTTTTCCGCTCACTGTATCCACCGGTGCGTGCATAAAACGTTTATTACCAGTACCATTAATCGGCATAAATTCACCTTCACGCAAACTACCAACAAACTACCGACATACGAATCCGTAACGATATCGCTCGGCAATCAAAGTAGTCGTCGGGAAAAATATACAAAAAGTTTCCCTCTACGTGTATACTATAAGAAATTGTGTGTTTTTCCCTCGGAAAGAAGTAACGGCAATGTAAATTTCCTTTATGTGCGTCTTATACGGTCATGATAGCAAATTTATAATAATTTGAAATTTTAAATTTAGCCGCGCTGACACTATAAATCACGACGTATAGTGCTGCTGGTCATAATTTAAAGGCGGAATTGCAGTTGGAAGTTGTGCAGTTTTCCGAAGCGCTATCGCTCGCCTTCCTCTTGCAACACTGCAACGGAATTTTACATATGCATATGAAGAGCCATCGTATATTGGGAAAATTGCGTCTTTAGAGGTATCATTTATCGACTTGACAGCTCAGCAAACAGTTATCCCTGACTTCTCTATTTTTTACCTTTTTTTTTTGTTTTTTCCAAACAAGCAAAACGTTTTCTTTTACCTTCAGTGATTTTCTATCTGTTTCTAACGGACTATTTACTGCTTTTGTCACTTGATATTTTCTGCATAATTTTAAGTTCATTCGGAATTTTACAGTCGTTTTCCTGTTTTCATAAACATCAGCTATTATAATTTTAATTAAATAATTTACGTTATGATTTAATATTTTAAAAAGATTAAAAACTATTACTGAGATTACTTAAAAATACTTTACAAGCAGAAAATATTAAACTTTAGTTTCAATTTTTAGTATTTAAGAAAAAAAAAAAGAAAAAGAAAAACTTGTAAATTATTGTGTTTACTTTAAAATGAGAGAATGATGCGAATAACTTTTTTCTCGAAGGGCGCAAATCTGAAATATTACCAAATCAATTTTCTCCATAACTTTCTCCATATATTACACATTAGACTTCTCGCGGAACAAGTAAGATGTGAAAACACTTTTTATTAACTTTGCAAGCTGTAAATTCTGTTCTCGGGGAAAAATACAAAATCTTCGGTAAACTCGTAATTTGTCCATTTCTTTTACGCATTAAACACGAGTTGTTATTTCTCGTAATATATTTTTTGACGTTTCGAGAAGCGAAATTGACGAGGAACAAGAGAGCGTTGTGGACGAAACGAAACGAGACGAGAAATATATATAGAAAGGGCAAAGCAATAATAAAACTATTACCGATAAAATGGATTTTTATGAAATTAGAGTTCGCATTACGTGACGCTGGCCTTTCTTCGCAATTCCGATGGCCGAGGGACGAATTTGCTACAGGTACAAACATGTTGCGTTGATTTGTTATTTCGACCTATTGATAAGACGTAACTCAAATACGAGGTGAAATTTGGTTTCTCTTCTATTTTTCGACACGTCCGTGCATGTGCCGAGGAAAACATTGCAAACGGAGCTGCAAAATGAAGCGAGCGCAACAAAAAAGTCAATTTTCAGGTGTCACGAGGAATGGCGAAAAAATTGTGCCTTTCGAAAATGCAATTTCTCATGGGATAAGCAAAAAACGAATAAGTATACAGGGTGTGGTATTATTTGTATCTCAAATTTAGTCTGTGCTGTGTAGACGAGTATGCTTATAAGTACATTATCCCGGCAAAAATGTTATCTTCCCATTTAAATGCAAAGCTTCTAACTGTGTTCGGAGGGACCGAAATGGGATGATATAAATTTGTCATTTGTTCAGAGGCTTGGTAATTCAGGAAACAGTAGCACTTTTAAAATTATTCCTAAATTTCAAATGAACTTAACTGGACTTTTAAATTGCTTCAAATAATTTTAATTATAAAATTTAGTTTTAATTAAATTATTTACATTCACATTAAAACAGTTAGTTAATTAAAAAAACAACATCAATTTGAATATCGATACGCGCTGTTAATTAAGGGAAATCTATGTTTAGCTGCAATTTCCAAAAGTGGATATACCTAGTTGAAATATATTTTTTTTACTTGCGAAAAAGTTTAAAGCTGCGATAATAAAAAAATAAATAAAAAGGATTTTAATAATTAAAGCTTTCATTCTTTAATCCTCCGTGGATTAAAGTTTTATTAATTACTTTAAATTTAATCGGTCGTTTTTCTGGCTTATATCTATTCGTTTATTTCAGGTCAAATAAATTTGTTCCATTACAGTAAAAATGAAAAAAAGCGTTAATTTAAAGTTGATATTTGTATCTATGTTTTATACAAAAAAATCTTAAAAAATCAAGCCTTAAATAAATATAGTTTCAGTTTAAAAAGAAAAAACTTTTAGTAGATTTTTTGGTAATAAAATTTTTCTTATGAATTAATTATTACAGAGCTATAAAAATTAATTTTAAAAAGAAAATTGCCCAATTAATTTATAAGAATACAATTCTTTTTATACGACCTTTACTTTTAAGAAAACATTGCATTTTAAAATATCGAAATTGAATAAATTTTCGCAAGAAGAAAGGAAACAAATGTATTTTGCATATGCACGCAAACAATGTTTGTATTGAAGGAATAAAGCTGGATTTGATTCGCAAAAAAGAAATGCCTTTTTTTTATTATCGGTTGCGATTTTGTTTAGCGCAAAGGTAAATCGATTACATTCATCCGCGTATGTCATGTCATCTAAAAAGCTTTCCTTCGGCTTTATATATCCTTCGAGTAAGTCGACGATTCCTCTTGCATATACGTACGCATACGTAAAATAAATAACAATTGCATTATGTCTCTAAATGTAGGCATCTCGGTCGAATTCGCTTTCTCTCTCCATATACGCGCACTGGATAAGAAAACAAAAAACGGCAACGGAATCCAATGGAAAAAGAAGTAAGAAAATTGGCATTTTCCATTGTAGTACACATGCACACCCACACGCAGATACAATTCATACATACAGCAGGCAGACATATGAATTGCAAAAAGAGGAAAAAGAAAAACGCTGGAAAACTGTACACTCTGATGTGCGGCTCCGCTGCACGCTACATGTAGAGGAAGAACGAACAACGAAGGAAGGTATTGCACAAACACTTGTGATGCCAAAAAGTATACCGACATGTGGGAAAATAGAAGAAACGAGATTAGTTGTTCTGTTTGCAGAAAAACTAAGAGGGGAAAATTGCTATATATATATATATGGAAAGTGCACGATTGTGTTGTCGGAGATCCAGAAGGAAAAGCGAAATTTTTATGCTTGCAGCGAAAGTTTCTTTCTGCTCCATGTATGCTATACATATTATATTTTGTCGAAGAAACGCAAAGAGTAGAAGAGAGAAAGCATAAACATGATGAGAGACTTATGAAAATATTTTTACGACTGTATAAATATTGGCGAAAGTATCCTCGGAAACAATGCTGTTTAACACAAAGCTTTGCGATTGTTAAACCACCTTTCAAAAGCGTTTTTGTACAAAATTCAAACAAATGGTTATAAAAGCAACAAATTTTTTGATTTTTTTCGAAAATTTTCGAATTTTCGAAATATAAATAAAAATAACTAAAAAAAAAATCAAAAGTAATTTGTTACGACACAAAAAGTTAAAGTTTCCGCACTTAAGCAAAAGTAAGTGCAAGGACGAAAAGTTGCAAAAGAACTAACACAGTATGTAGTATATAGTCTAGTATATAGTATAAGAAAAAGCAAGTTAATTTTCCAGTGCACACACAGAAAACTTTTCAGTTTTTCATTAGTTTCTTGTTAGTTTAGGAGCGATTGGAAAGCGTTTAATGTGTCTCCTGTTCTACATTGAAATTTCCTTTGCAAATCCCGTGCGTCCTATTACATCTTCCTCTTTCCTTCGTTCCTGTTTTTATGTACGCATTCGCATACCCTACTGTTACTTCTTCCCTTAATATATTTTTCAAAGTGTGTGGAGTTTGCCCTCTAAATTGTATTTCGTTTTTTAACGTCCTCGACCATTTTTCCGAAATAATTTTATTTTATCGCAGTAAATGTTTTGCTTTGAAATTTTTTCTAAAAGAATGTATAAAAATAAATTAAATAAAAAAAATATGACTTTAAAAATTTGTAAATTTTTTTTGTAATTACTGATTTTAATAAAACAATAAAATAATAATAAAATAGTCAACTTTAGATAAAACAATATTTATGGAAATAGAAACCCAAATATTAATGAAACATTAATATAAATTACAATGGTATTGTCAATTGAAAACAGTTTTATTAGGTCAAAATTTACAATAAAATTCAACTCAGAGCACTTTAATTAATTAGGTATACTATTTAGTGATCATAATAATAGATATGGAAACAAATATTGGTAAATTTGTAAATTTTACAGTGATTTTTGTAATTACAACAAATTATATTGTGCAGAAAATGAAACTTACCCTCTATTTATTTCTTAAAAGTAGTGTTATAGTTTTTGATTTATTAATGCCAACAAAATATTTTTGTTTTATTAAAATTATCTTAATTAGTAAATATTAGTACATTTACGAAAAAAGTAATTTTACACTTACAAATTTATACAATCAAGTTTACAAAAATAGAATCAATAATTAATTACATAAACCATTTAAGATTTTACAAAAAAAATTAAAATTAGGAAAAATAAGGACCATTAAAAATATAATAAGCCAATAAAAAATAAAATAAAAACAGTAAAAAGGAACATTTTTATTTTAGCAAAAAAAATAAAAAAATAAAGTAAATGAAAATAATAAAATGAGTCTAAGGAAATTCACTAATTAGAGAATAATTTCTTATATCCTAGGTGCATTAATTAGTTGTACGGGGGTGAGCAATAAATTACGAGTGAGCGCTGCTTATCTGACGACGCGAATTTTATGCAGAGTAATCACGAGTAGTGCGAAAAGGATAATTACCGTTTTGTCGACGAAATGGTGTGCGGCGAGTGCAGAGGAAGAAGAGGACGATGAGGACCAGTGCAACTTTTCGTTATTGATGACGTGCGGCTGAACGGTTCTGGTGCCCACCACTTTGCTATTGGTCTTCGGCGTTTGCGGTATACCTGGAAGCGTCGCGACGCACTTGAGCTCGATAGTGGCGGCCAGCGAGTGCTTCCGGTCCACCGGGAAACGTAAAGTCAGCGAGCGCGCCATCAAACCCTGCTCGTCGGCTTCCGAGCTCGTCATCTCGCCCACATATTTGGCCAGCACCTAAACACAAGCCAGAGAACAGCACAGATTAAGATGGATGTATCTGACTTGGAAATCCTCTCTCCATATATTTATATGCATAAAACCGGACGACCGATAACGCTCCGTTTTATTGGAACGACGACGTCTTTTTTTCTCCCTCTCTGTGTGTGTGTGTGTTTGTGTCGGCACTTGTATGTATGCGATCGCGTGCTTTGCGCCATAAAAATCGACGATCGTAAATAATAATGGCTCATCCGATGCTTTATGTCGCCAAAAATATCTTTTCGATACTTTGGAGATATTCGCATTCTATTTACGTGTGTTTTACTCTAAACTCTTCCACGCTGTCCGCCTTTTACGACTCGGCCCGCATTTTTCAATGGCTAAATGACTATAATATTAAATCGTTGCTGATTTTATTTGCGATGATGCGATTGTTGTGTGTACTTTTATGTACGCTGAGCTATTCATTCGCGAAGGAATACAAGCGATGGATGCTAAATGCAATTTGCGTGGCGCTCTTTCGAAAGGGCGAAAAGGCACAGGTGCAAAGTCGACAAAAAGGATTTGTTCATATTATTTAGGTCAGTTTGCTTTCGTCCCTTTTATTTTTTTTTCCTTTTGCCTGCTTTAAACTTTACTAATAGGACCTTAGATTTCAGCAGGTGATTTGTTGGTTAAACATTTCCTTCCATTTCATGTTTTTGCTCTCTGTCCAGCTCTGGATTTAACTTTTTAATGCTATCAACAATTTTTATTTTATTAAATGCAATAGTTAAATGTACTTAAAATTTCAAAAGATTTGATTTATATTATAGACAAAAAAAACTAAATTTGAATGAGGTAATTAGCAATAAACGAATTTCACTAATTTACAAATCTAAATTTTCAGTAATAACAACACTTTTAATTAATATAAGTTAAGTAGAAGTATTTTCGATTATAACTATGAAGTTTTGACAAAAATAACATTTAAAGTTTATGAGTTATATATAAAAGCTCTAAAAATGCTGGAAATAGGACTTAAAGTGCGCTTTTTCCTGGAAAAGGAAAACGGATACATACAAATTTCCCAAATAAAAATATTTTTATAGTGTATTAGTTGTGCTTTTAAACTAGTATAACAAAATCATAAAATTTCTTTAAACAATAACACAAAAAGTCGGGAAAATTATGTGGTAACTAAAATTTAATGTTTTTTAATGACCTAATTTTTAATAAAATAAAATATTATTAGAAAACTCAATGAAATTAAAATTTATTAAAAATATAATAAAAATAAGTTTTAGTAAGAACAAATATAAAGTTTTGAAAAAAAATGTATTAACGGTTTGTTTGATACGAATTAAAGCTCTCCAAATGAATGAAGAGGGACTTGAAATGAGCTTTCTACTCTTAAAATAAAACAGTCAATTCAATAATTTTCAAACAAAAATATTTCGAAAATTTAATAACTTGACTTTTAAACTGTTATAATAAATAAGGGCAAAATTTTTTAATCAATGACCAAAATAAATTTGCAAACTGATATAGAAAATTAAATATTTTTTGCAAATTTACATACAAAAAAATGAATTGAAAAAAATAGTATGAATTCGCACTTATAGATAAAATTTAATTATACAATTCTAAATTAGAATAGTCATTTAAAGTAGTTTATATTATGCAATTTTGAAAAATAAAAAAATAAAATATTGAAATAACTGTCTTCTAAATTTAATATTACAAAGTAAGCAACCAAGAAGTAACTGAATTGCATTTTAAATTTTTTAATAGAAAAATTTGCATTTTTTAAATTAATAAAAAATAATGGAAAATTTAATATAATTTATAAAATATTTATTACTTTAATTAAAAAAAAAAAGAGGCAAACAACAAGAGGAAACAATGAACATTAGCATTTAGAGAGTGCTTTTGCAAGTTTAAAATAGCATTAGCGCGTTATCAAGGCGAGATGTACGTGGCAACAAATATGCACAAAGAACTTTTTCTATAAATTTCATATGTTTATTATATCAGTGGCAGGAAACATGCAGCAACTTTCCCATGCGCCGATCCCAAGAGAAAGACTTGTTTTAAGGTTTGTTGTTGCTCCATTTCCATGCACATTTACTTCAAGACATATACGTAGGTATATAACATGCCCAGCAACCGGCAACATTTATAACACACCAACGATGAATTTTTATTTTATTCTTCGTATCCAACTGTATTACTAACTAATACATGGTACCTATAGATGCACATAATGTGTATGGTCTTATAGTATAGCCCTGTAGTTGAACTTAAAAGCGAATTCAATTTGCCTCTGGATATATTATTACAGGTCCCGCACTCAAATGTACCGCCGAATGCTTGAGTTGGGTAATAAGACCCACCTCACACCCCTTTCTCTTTGTGTATGTATGGAGGTGTTGTACCTACGGATGTGATATAAGGGCAGTGCACTGATTATTGCCACGTCAGGTTGCGCGACACGTGTTATGATGTCACGTAACAAGAGATAATGAAGTTAAACTTGCTATTAATGTGTGAGAGTGCAGTTTTCTGGAAATATAAACACCGACCGGTGATATAAAATACTCGAGGGATTCATTACCAACTACTGACGAACTTACATAAATATAAATAGCAAATACGCGACTTAATTATTTTCCTCGCTGGATTTCTATTGTAGTATAGATGAAATGGAGTTCTTTGTTTCCGAATTATAATTCAGAATTATTATGAAATATTTGAAGAACTTATCTAAATTCAATTATATTTAAGCATGCTTTTCTAGGGGGTTCTGATAAAGTTTAAATTGTTTATATTTTTAAACAATATATTGGAATTATATAACAAGAAGCAAAAGAGCAAAAAAGGGAAATCATCAAATTGTTTTTATTAATTTTGCAATGCAACTTGCGCATGAATTTTTCAATTGGTTATAAATATATAAATGTTAATAAAAATATGGCTTCACTTCAATATTAATTACTTTTATTTTTATGGAAAATATGGTTTTTCAATTCATTTATAACTTTTTGAATCTGTTTCCAATATGCTGCCATTCTTTCTACCTTATACATATTAATTAATGCAATTTAGTTAAAACCACAAATTCAATTAAATAAAATAAAAATGATTCAAAATTCCATTTTATACACACACAAAAAAGATTCCTCAAACAAAATTAATTCCTAATTTCAAAAGCAGTAAAAAAATGCTATAAAAATTGCAGGAACAAAAGAGAATGGAGCACTTTGGCAGATTAAATAGTTAATAGTTTTAAGGGGCTTTAAGGGTGGACATGTTTAACCGGAGACGCCTAATTAAAGATTAATCCTGAATGGTTCACTGGCATATTAATTAAGTAAAGCGTGATTAAATGAAAGATGTCAACGGGTGACTTTTACCTCTTGGTTGTTAATGTACCATGAGAGGATCGGCGCCGGATCCGAAATGTCCGATATGCAATTAGCGACAATTAGGTCGCCCTCACTGTAAGGTCCAGTTAGTCCTTCGATCCTCGGTGACTCTTTTGGCAGTGCTGCAACAATAAGAAAAAAGAAAAGAAAAAAAGTTTAATGTTAAATTTTTATTAATTTATTTAAATGCACTTTGGGCTTTGTAATAAAATATAAATAAAGGGTTGATTTACCAGCGATAGTGATGTTGTGAGTTTCGGAAGCCAATCGAAAAGCCGGAGCTTCGCTGGAAATCTCGCACGTATATGAACCACCGCTGTGGTATCTCGTCAACCCCCTGAGCTTTAAGGAGCAATGATCGTTTCCGCAATCGGTGCTTTTCTCCACTAGGTGAACGCCGCTGACCGGAAACGCGATCGAACTCGGCGAATTTTTCGGATGATACCTGCACAAATTAACCACTCACGCAATTCAAATGCAATTCATTTCAAATTATTGATTTCATAAACATCAAAACATACATTTAAATACAGGATAATTCAAAACTCTCAATAATTTTAGAGCAAACATTTATTTTTATAAATTTCAAACTATTTATTAAGAAGTTTCCATTTGTTTTATTGCTTCTTAATTTCTGTTAAAAGCATTTTTTTAGTAAAACTGAATTGGAAATTTATTACGCAATGCATTTGTTACTTTTTCATAAAAAAAAACTTTATTGCAATTTGATTCATTAGTTAAAATTTAAAACTGTGGAAAAATATTAAAAATTATCACATAAATTTGCAGTAAAGGTAAAGTAAAGTAAAGTAATAAATTAGTTTTAATTTTTTATTCATTAAAAATTGAATACAAATCTATTTGATGTTTGTAAAATACTTAAATTTGAATCTATTATTCATTAACGATAAAAATGTGGCATTTTTTTAAATAAAAATATAATCTTAAAAACAAATCTGTTGAAAAGTTTTTAAGTAGTTACAAAGCGTTTTAAGAAAAAGTAACGAAGCACTTAAAATAGTAAATGCAATTGAACAAAATATTATATAAGAGAAAACTAATTTAATTAGTAAACTAAATTCAAATTTAAGTAGTTTGCAAACATGAAAAAGATTTTTATTCAATTTTTAATCAAAAAAAAAAAAAAAGAATAAAAAAGAATTTTTATTTTATATTAATTTATAGATCAAAAAACATTTAATTAAAAAATATAATCATGAAATTAATGGATTTAAAGGTCCAATATGAAATTTATAAGCTGCACTACTAATGACTTAAGGGCAATTCTGCAAATTAAGATCAAAATCAATACCTGAAAAATTCCTGTCCATCTTTGTACCACTTAACAGCATAGAGCTCTTCGGCGCCCATATCGAATCGACAATCAAGGTCCAGATCCTCACGCAAATCAGCGACTAATGGGGCGGTCATGCTCGTTAACTTCAAAGCCAGCACCCCTGCAAAAGGCAAAAAGCCACCCTTAATTAACTGGCGCGTAACGACACTTTTTGTTGCAATTTACTACTGCATTTCCTTTGCCGGAGTAAATACCTCCTTCACGGCAAACAAAAAACCAAAGTAAATATAAATAAAACACAAAAAAAATTTAGGAGGTAAAAATGGTAGAAAGAGTGGCGGAGGCCACAAAAATAATGAAATTATAGTCGTTTGCATAGTGGCTTTTCAATTTGAGTTGAACTGTGCGACTGTGTGTATACTATGTTTGTGCAGAGACGTCCTTAATCCGCAAAGCCAAAGTTCGACTGTCGACTGCGGATCCGAAATCAATTCGAAAGACTTGCTGGTGGCTGGGGAGAGAGGCGAACGAAGAGTGCACCTTAAATAGGGAGGCTCCTTTTAATAGCCGCAAACTTTGAACTCACTCGCGCCAAATGAGATTTACTTTTAATTTAACTTGGGAAAAACTCTCGCCCTCCGCGTGCCGCGCGCTTTTAATGTCTCCGGTGCAGAATGTGTGACTGTTGGAAACAAACTTAAGGTCTCCCGGATTTTATTGTTTGTTTGCGCGTTTACTTTGCATCAACTCCCAATCTCGCAAGATACTCCTTCCAAAGTGATGCTTAACTCGTTCCTCATTACTGCTGCGTGTGTCACATCTTGACAACACACGAATGCCGAAAGTTTACTTAATTAGTATAATTAATTAAGAATATCGTATATCTGCTTCGCGTTAATTTAAACTTTAATTTATTTGCACATTTCCGGTTGTAACTAATACATCAATTTTCACTTTAAAAACGCCATTAAAAATCTAATAAAATTCAGATATTTATTAAATATTATATAAAAAAAATCGCATTAAATTTATAGCCACAATTTAATAAGTAAAATATATAAAATTAAAATAGAAGTTTAATTAATAGATTTATCATCGCTAGTAGTAATGGAAGTAATAATTTTTTAACCTCTCGACGACAACAAAAAAAACTTTCTTTTTGGAAGTTTAACGAAGAAAAAGACCTTAGAATCATCCAGCAATATTTATTTTATTATTCATATAGTAAAAAAGAATTAAATCAAAATTAAAATTAAATAAGAATAATCGATTACGAAAATTCAATAGCTGGTCACTACAAAAACATGTTATGAGTAGTGAAGGCGCCGGGTATTTTACATTTAAATATCAAAATATTAATTAAAGATAACAAAAATAAAACAAAAAAATATTAATATAAAAATTATCATTTATAGGCTAATAAATAGAGATAAAAGTCATAAGTGAAATCTTTCAAAACTTATTTCTAAAACAAAACTTGCAAGTTTTCCGCATTTCCAACCGCTAAGAATCTATAGAGGTGTTTTAATATTCATTATCGGATAGTATTTTACGGGGCTGCAATATAAGCGAGAGGCAAACTTTAAAGAGAAGAAGAAGCCGATAAGAACAAATGTTTTATGCGCTTTTGGTTGGTCTTATCAAAAATGAGCGAAGCCCAAAGGGTGAAATGAATTTCGCTACCGAACTTTATCTCGTTCGGTTGCTCTAAAGATATGTTTTATAACTAAAAACTTAGTATTCCAACAAATCGTCCCAAGTAAATAAAAATTACTCAAAGATCGGAACAGAGACGAAACAAAAAAAAAGCAATGCTGCTTCATAAATGAAAAACTCGTA
Organism: Holobus sp. GC000080; assembly: GCA_030556065.1. NCBI lineage: Eukaryota > Metazoa > Arthropoda > Insecta > Coleoptera > Staphylinidae > Holobus > Holobus sp. GC000080. Next base: position 29,785 of record JASKGO010005478.1, read on the forward strand.
AACGGAGAAATTGCGTAATTTATTCAGGAGACGGCGTCAAGGATCAGTCATCCAAAGTGTTTCCCAGTCTTATATAAGCCTACCAAGGAAGGAAGCGCACTGAGACGATCATAGTTTCCGGAACTACCACCTAAACAAGCACCCAAAGGGAAAACGAATTAATACGATGTGATCCTTGTGTATTTTCCAGTTATACCTGCCTCATAAAGCATTCACCCAAAGCCGTTTTAATAGTTTTCATTTCGCTTAATTATTATTATTACTTTAAAAATGATTTTCATAATTGAATTAAAATAATTTTCATATATTTGAAAATGTGTACGAATTTGTTGAAGGAAAGCCAATTATGAAGCGATGTTTTGATAGAATTTATTTCGCCAGATACTATTGTAGAGAAAACATTTGTTATTTATGTTGCAATTTAAGCATCTGCAACTGACAAGTACTCGATGATAGTCACCCCAACCCATAGGAACAAGGGCTGAGCATTTTACTAATACTGCAGAAAATCGAATTTTCCAATTTACGGTGTGACTAATGGTCCTCCCTAGTTACATATATTTCTTTTTTCGTGGTCTCCCTCACCTCAAATGTAATTGTAAATGAATAAATCATCCCTTAACACATTTGTAATTGTCTTCATTAATTTAATTATTATCAGCTCTTATTTCAAATCGGTATAATGGGTAATTAAATGAACATAAGCAGAAATTAAAAGTTGCAAAAATTTATAAGATATAAAATTGAAATGATGAATAAAAATCAATTTTGTAAATTCCATTATGACCTGTTTATAACAAAGAAAAATTTATAGGATAGTAGAAACAGCAATGAATTTGTTTGATAATATGAAAAAGCTAGTAAAAATTAATCAATCGTATTATAATGGCTCATAAAATTTGCAATTTCCAATAAACATAGAAAACAATTTAATTTGGGAGCAAAACTATTGTCTTCACTCTGTCACCGGTCACTGTTTAGTGTAAAAATAAAATAAACAATTAATGGCAAACAAAAAGCAGAAATCGAATTGGGTTATAGGTGATTTAAAATAAAACAAATTTTGTGCGTGCGCCAATTGTATTCGATTTGTACACGCCGAGTCCGGCCTAATTCGTTTAGTTAATAGACTAAACACCAAACAGTAGAAGCTTTAGTTAGTAAGCTATCGGTACAGAGGTACATGATGTGCAATCAGTCGACGCGAACCTGAGCAGGATCATTAGTCCTTCCGATGGGACCATCGATCCTGAATCGGCTGGCAGTGATTGACTTTATCACCATGTTCCAATTCTCGTTCAACACAACACCCGATTTTGTCCATCACTATATACACTACAGATACGTACACTAGAAGCGCAAAGTCATTATTGGAAATCTAATATGCATAATTATTCTCATCAAATGATTCGACTTTTTTATTGCACAGGAGCACCCAGAAAATCTGCTTTTCTAGAGCAAAACTCGATTTGGAGTAGAGTTTTCATTAGTTTGATGAGTTCAACGAAAACTCATTGATCGAGTTAATTAATTAAATAATATAAAATTAACGAGAAACTTAGATGATTAAATTATTAATTAAATAAATCATGACAGAAAAATATTTATTTGAATCATTACAAAAAAAGCTGAACCGCTTTACAAAATTTACTTGAAGTTGAAAGTAAAAAATAAAAATTTCGGGATCACTTTATATTATTTATCTTAAGAATATTGAATTAAAAATGGTAAATAGGAAAATGAAATAAAATTTAATGCGAAAAATAATCAGCGACTTGAAATAATTATACGGGATGAAGACGCCAGGCATTTTACATTTAAATAATAAATCAGTAGTAAGTTGACTTTCAAAATCGACTTTCTTTTCTTTTAACTAAAATTAATTAATTTTTATGCCTATTTTAAAAATATTTCATTGAAAAACATTGCGCATTAATTGAATATCTAAAATTTTACGGCTTACTGATTGGTTTAAATAATTATTTAAATATATTAAACTTAGTTATTAATTTGAATAAAAAGTTATCACTGAAGTTAATTATACTATAAAAAAAAATGAAAGGATAAAGATTTTTTTTCAGTAAAAATAAATAAGAACACCCAGATCACCCGATATTATTGCTTTTATGATTTTTCAATATAAAATGTTAAAAATCAATACTAAAATGAAATAATAGTAGTAATTAATTACAAAAAACCATTTGCAAATTGCTTAGTTACATTTTATATTAGTAGTGAAGGCGCCGGACATTTCGGATGTACTTGTAAATAAAAACTTATTTTTAAGATGTGAAGGCGCCAGGACAATTAGCATTTTTCCTGTTTCTGAATAAATGTATTAACAATTTTACGATTATAAAATTAAAATTAAATTAGTAAAAAGAAAACAATAATCAGCTACTTCATAATAATTATGCAAAGTTTAGAATTACCTGTAGCGTCGACAAAGGTGATTAATTAGATTTCGCTTTGTCTATATTCATTAATTATTTATAACTGACGTAAATATTAAGTTACAAACACTAAACGTCTCATTTTCGCGCTCGCGGAATATTCATAAATTAATTGAATTTACCGAAACACTCGCTCACTGTTATCAACTTAATCGAATTAGTTTCGTTTACCACTTTTAATTACTTTTTTACTGGCAATTACTTCGACGCTTCCTTAAACCTCTCATTTTGCGCGTAATTTATGCATAGACCATTTCCTATTTCCTCGTGTTTTCCGTAATTTTCTTTTTTCTTGTAAGTAATTTTTTTTCCTCTACTTTCCGCTTCTAGCGAATTATTGTGTGTACATAATATCTTAGAGTGCTACTGTGTGGAATTACATCGAGAGTTGCAGCATTGCATAATTTGCAAAGCGCCACTTCGATTTATGAATATTCATTGCATACAATCGAACCGTGTGGTTTGTTTTCCTTTTTTGCTCGGGCTCCCGTTTTGAATGTATATTTCTCTTAATAAAATTATGCAAGGCGAGCAACGACTGCAAATGCAATGAACCGAGCAATTATTGCAGATATGCTCTGCCGAGAACAAAAGAAAGTTTCAAAGAAAAATTTCCAAGTGACAAACACTGGGTGCATGTCGCATTGTCTTTTTTGTCGTTTTTTTTTTCCTTTTTTTTGATATCGCTCTCTTGGAGACTTTGCAATATATTACTATTATGTCAAAACTTGTTAACGTCATCATTTGCGATTCTTCTTTCTTGTTTCTAATAGTTTTCTTGACTCCCTTTTTTGCATTTTTCCTTTCAACTAGCATAAAAAACTTATCAAGTAGATAGATATTTGACAAGAATAAATAAATAAAGAAAACGAAAAATTTAATTATGCAAATAAAAAAAAAGTTAGATTTAGAAACAGAAAAATAATATAATTAAAAAACAACAAATTTTTTTTTGAATAATATTGGTAACAGCAATTAGATATTAAAACTAAATGAACAGCACAATTTAAAAGCAGAAAATGATAAGTTAATGAAAAATTTCTCAACGAAAAAAGAAAAAAAAAAGTAAGAAAAGAAGAGCGAACAGAAGAAATTAAATTTGCGGTTAAATTATTAACGGAGGCAATTTGCGTGGAGGCCGCAACTTTTCAGTTTCGTTGATTTCATTAAGTCTGCCGCTTTCTTTGATGCCTTGGCGAAATAATTTCACCCCTAAATTATTAATGTAGTGTTAACATATTTCTTGAGCGGCTCTCAAAGTGAGACAGTTCCGGCATACAAGCGAAGTCCTCCATAAAAGCGAAGATCTTCTCTCATTCAGCCTCCTGAGATACAGCGCAGAAAAATTTAATATCTTCGCCGACATCGCACACGGCGGAGCCGAAAAAGAGACGGAAGTCAATTCGGCCATACACACACCTTGAATAAAATATCGCGAGACCATATGTGCATCCAGATACCTAGTATAGTGGCGACCGTTTGCTTCCGATGGGCGGCGACCGTTTCGATCCTTCGGAGGACTCTTTTGCAGCACGCTATTAAATATTTAAAACGGTTTCCAATCGGTTCGATTAAATTAGAAATGGTCTCTCGCTCGCTGTATTTGTCGTTCGCGCAACCATAAACCGAATACGCAATTTTATTGTTTGCGTTATTAAAGAATACTACGAGATTCGCTATTGTGACACATACACAATTGTGTATAGATGTATATTACATGTAAGATGCTAAAGGGGCAAGAGAGGCGAGCGTTTCCAAGTTGTTCAACTTTGATTTGCGAGCAACGCTCATAAAATATTCATCGACTTTTATTCGTTATTTATCAAGGCAACGACCGAAATCTACAGTAAAGTATATGCACTGTGTGCATCTGTGTGCGTCCCGTCCCGTCTTTTAAATAAACATAGATTTTGCGGTACTGAAATTTCTTGTTATATTGCCTCTCAATTGGGACACTTTTATTTTTGAACAGTTTACCATTTTATTGTTTCCGGATTACTATATTTTACGGCTTGTTTAAATTTATTACTTTTTGTTATAATCTAAGTATGAATATAAAATTTCAAATATTGACTACTAATAATTTATTACTAATAATAAATGAAAATTTTTTTTTATTGATATAATACTTTATACTGTTACTTATTAATTAAGTAACTTTCTGTTACAAGAAAGCTATTAAAAACCGCTTAAAGTTATTAGTTATTAAGCTTTAAGTTAAAACTAAATGTAGTTATTCCATATATCTCCAACGAAATTAAATAAATTACGTAAAGACCACTAAGAATATTTTTTCAAACCGATCTGATAATTTCATTCACTTTTTATATAGTTTCGTGAACTGAAATCAGATTTTTTTAAATTCAGTAAAAAGAAAGCTTCAAAAACGTTAAAAATGAATAAATGGAAATAAAAATGTAATAAAGTTTTACTAATACTATACTATTTATGTAATAATAAGTCCGGCTCCTTCACATCCATTCCGCTGTAAAGTAAAATAAAAGTTAATGCCGATAAGCCATTTGTTAGAATTCAAATTATTATGCTTAAAGAGGGGATGAAAGTTTTCCGATGATATTGTAACATAATATTGTTTGTTTATTACTTTTGAGGAGTTTCAATTAATTTCTGGGAAACTTTTCAATTAACGCGAAACTGCTATCCGAAGATATAGCACGGAACATTCCAAATGTACATTAACAGCGCCTCTATACCTATATCCAGCACATGCTCTTTCTTATTTCGCTTTTTCTCCCAGAATGGAAAACAATAAAGATAATAAAGTTGATATGGATTTCGCAAAGTATTTTACATATTAAAAGCAATAACAATTCCAAGTTAATATAATAAACTATAAAATTAAATTAACTATTGCAAACTGTTCACTTCCACAATAAGCAAAAACCACAGGTTATTTTAACGACTGAAAGGGTAATAAATAATTCATTCAGTTGTGCGATTAATAAAGACAAGGAAAAATTATAAGGAAACAATAAATTCATAATTATGAAGAAAAGCGTTTTCTTATCCAAAGGAAACAAGTTGTTATTTTTTGGCAAAGGCGAATTTGTAGCCGGCATTGTGGCAAAAGTTGGCAGATAAATTTAATAATTGTCAAAACGGAGCGCGCAATAAATTAAGCTCACCAATGTTCTGAATAATAAACCGTTATATACCGTGCCGTCTATAGATATTTTATAATAAATGCTAACGAAATTCTGTCTGTTAATAAATCTCTCGACGTGTCACGTCGAATTAGTGCCGAACGAGTTTCTCGTTTGCCAAAAATAAAGCTCGCCGCCCCGAAGAAGAATACAGCCGGAGAAGTACTGAGGAAACGAGAGGAATATCCAACTATGCGTATCCTCTATTTCTGGGCGAAAACATGGAGAAAGATGAGACAAATAAACTGCTTACCTCTTTCGAAAACGCCCACGACAATCAGCAACTTGGCAATTAATAATACCGATGCAATGTAATACTCCATTTCCGAGAACTCGCAGAACAAATTACCAGGCGTTGTTTAACTATTATTGCATTTTCGATCCCGGTCATTCACCACCCCCAGAAACCCTGTAACAAATCAATTTCCAAATCAATTCCAAATTACTTAGCAGAACAATCTTCAATTACTCTTATTTCTTTGTTTAGGAAAAAATAAAGTTTTGTATAACACAGATTTTCTAGATTTCTGATTACAACTTTTCTATTTTATAATTTATATAGTATAGAATAACTAATAACTAGTTCTGGTATTAAAAAAAAAACATATTTATAATAAAGTTTCAATATTTCAATGAATTTTAGAACAAAAAGCAATTAAAACTAAACGTAACAGACCATTTTTCAAACTGCCTTAGCAAACTAAACTAAAAAAAAAAAGTTACCTAAAAACTGACCCGGGATTTTGGATCATCCTGTCAGATATAATAAACAATAATTTGTTGAGGACATAACAATAAGCATAAAATGTATCAAAAGTATTAAGCTTAACGAACTCTCAGTACGTAAGAAATATAAAATGAGTATAGAGGAGATGAAGCAATAACGGAAGTTGGGGTGGATTTTTCGAATTGGGGCGACTTTATTATTATATTTCGTGCAATAATAGGCAAGTAGGGTCCACTATTCACCCACTAGTATAACACTCCACACAGTGTTACACATCGGTACGGGATGCTAAATTAGATATAGACAGGTATTAAAAGCGAGGGGTGAAATATCGAGGGAAATCTTTCCTCTCTTCGGGGGTGTTGCTCGCGCGGCTTTCACCCCAAGCGTGTTATTGCGTTTGCTCACTTCCATAAGTAGCTATTCAGGTCTGCACACAATTCAACGTTTACATGCTATTTACACAAAGGCCGATAATTTCTTTCCGTCTTTTACAAATGAAGGGGAAAACGAAAATTATACCTGCGCTAATGTTTTCCGTTCCCTGAATTGTATATCTAAACAATTTCCTTTCGAGTTATTTGTTCAAATATGTTGAATTTTCAAATGTTTAAAGGACTTTTTTTGTTAATTTTGCAAAACAAGCAAAGGACCACTGGAAAGTAAATATTTAAAATAATTTATAAAATATTCTAAAAATATGAAAAGACCTCTGTAAACATTGTTTACATTCGGAATTCAGAATTTTCATTCAATGAAAAAAAATATTTTTTTCTTAAAGGGTGTAAGTTTGATTTTAGGTTTTTACCCTACATCTTTTTAAACAAATTTTGACAAACTGTTAAAATTTGTTTTGAGCACAGAGAACTATTTAAATATTAGATGTAGCATTGTTAATTAAGACGGAATGATTAAAACTTGTTAAGTTAATTTATCTTGGTTAAAAAAATATTTTTATTTTAAACATAAGGAGTACCTAATTAATATTAAATGTGAAAATAATGTAAATTCGACTAATTATTAATAAATATAGCGAATGAAATGCGAAATAAACAAAACGAAATTAAGTCCGGATTGGCGTGATCGATGAATTTAAGTCGTCGGAACGGTAATTAATGTTGATACGAGGTCATATATTGATAAATCATCATCGATGAGTCAGATGAGCCGGCCCCGATCATCGAACATCCCCCTATTATGTGTGTGCGTGTGTACATTGCGTCATAACACAAATGTGTGCGCTGATGATATTTCGCACCCCCGTCGCAGATCTCTCCATGTACCTATCTATACCATGGTTGTCAATGGACGTGTGTAGTAAGTGCGACTGTATGTGTGGTATTATCGGACACCCGCCCCATCCGCAACCATTATATTACACTTTGGAAAATTGTGTTCGTGTGCGATAGCGAGTCATTTACTTTAATATACGGCCCATTATTACATCAAACTTGGATTTATTGCGCATCTATAGGTCTTCGTTTTTACAGGTCGCATGCAGCCAATATTTTCCGCCCTTTTCACCGCTAACACCTTTATTATTAGGAAAAATTGTGCGCATCTAATGGCTTCTTCATGCTTCACCCTCATTACACTCCTCAATGTGTCTTTTCACTCGCTGTCTTTCGTTATTCTCAGTCTGACACACACCCTATTTGTATGAACGTGTGGGTTCTAGTGTGTCTGTGTGGATGGAGGTTCTTTCATATTAGATATAAGAGGATTATGGAAACTTTCAACTAAACTTTCGAACCCCATAATAATAAAAATTTAATTATATGACATTTCTGCATATACGCATTAGCCGTTCATTTTCTTAATTTTTCAATTTTTTAAATCAATTAGTTTTCCAAATTTCTACCAAGTAATTGACAAATTAATTCTTTGAGTAATTAAAATAATTTATGGAAATTTCACTGCAATCTATTGATCACAACTTAACATTAACATAGTTTTAAAATTTGAATCCAACATTTTGTTGATTAATTTGATTTAATTATATAGTTATAATTTTTATTTACTTAAATTAAAATCATAAAAGTAACCATAGATAAAATAGACTCTGGGAGCAAAATGATGAAATATTTAATTATTATAATTAATTTTAATATTTGTTAAATAATTTTATCAAAAGTACCTATAAAATACTATTTGTTTGTGTATAATTTAATAATTTTATAAAAAGATTATTACTAGTAATAAATTTAATGGTTTAATAATGTTAAATATTAGTTTGATGTTTATATTTTTAACTGTAAAATGAACTTTTACGAAATTGGTAAAAATTTGCTTTCCAATTTATCCATAAATTCTATGACACATTAATGAAGTTTATAATGATTGCGCTACTGATTACTTTAATGTATCGGATGTGAAGGCGCCGGGTAACAAAACGGTTTCTACAGCTTAAATATAAGGAAATACTATATTATTTTACAAAAAATTTAAAAATATTATCTATAACTATTAAACCACTTTATTATTATTATATTTAAAAAATACATTTTAATAAAATATTATAAGAATCATATTTCTCACCGTGGAAAAAGAGTAATATACGAAAAGGAAATTTTAAATTGAACTGCATATCGACAGTATGAAAATACTTTATGATTGAAAGCTACGACTGCTTATTTATCACCCGAATTGGTCGTCATCTGAGGATATACGCGAAGTATATAAATTATGACGAATGATTTATGCAAAAATTTTTCACGAATCAGCATCAGCGAGAGTTGCTCACCCTTTTTCGACATTCATCAAAATCGTCTCGGCAACTTAGTCGCAAGTGCCCCGGCAAGAAACATGAGCGTACTCGGCATTAAGACATGAATAACTAATAACACTTTACGGGGCAAAAACTGCAAAAGAATAGAGACACGAACTTAGAAGAAAAGGAGCAAAAAAAAAAAACGAGTGTTCGCATGTATAAAGACTGAAAATACTTTCGCACGCAGGAAAAAACCTTTTAAATTTCCATTAATTACTTATGATACAAAACTTAGTTATACTCTTCGGCAAGTTGGGAATCGATAAGAAGTTGCTCTTAAGCTCCCACATTAGCAATCCTATTAAATCTACTATACAGAGTGCTTCAATTGGGTTTTCACTTAAACACTAAAAGCATTGTTTTTTCCTTTCATAAAATTTAAATTATAATAAATTAAAAAAAAAACGTTTTAATTAAGAATTGTGTTAAACAAAAAAGAAAATAACACTTAAGTTATACATATATAATTAGCCTGAGGGGTAGATTACTAGATTGAAAGAGAGAACGAGCCCCGGAGCAAGAGAGATCTTCCGGAAAGCAATTTGATAAGTTAGAGGAACAGGTAGAGAATACAATATAGCAACAATAATAATAACAATAAAGGGATAATGTAGAATGCGTAAATAAACAAGCGGAAGATGCTATAAACTATTAGAAATTTAGGCAGACAAAGCGTTCGAGTTGTATATTGTTTCATGTTAGCTATACTCACATGGATGTTTAGGGTTCGCTTCTTGACGCAATATGCGTCGACTATTTCGAATGAAACGTTATGTTACTGCTATCCATACTATGTGTAAGCCATATCCATTTTCACAAAACATTACGTTTGCAATTAAATCATTTAGTGATGCACGTAATTTCCACCTGGCCCTTTCAATTTCCCTCACAACTAAATACAGCCTCTAGATCAGCAGATTGAACGTTTTTAATTAATTAATGGCTTTTTATCCATTGTCAATACAGATGGCATAGGTATAATTTGCAATCAGCATCTATTTTTGCCATAATTGGATTTTTGATTTTCATTTAATAATTTATTTTGCTAATAAATCAGCAAAATTTTATTTGAAATTATTATTTTCGTAATTCCAAATACATTAAGATATTTATTTTTTATATAAAAAAATTGTTAAAATATTTATTTGTAAAACTATAATAATTATATCAAATTTTAATAAAGTATTTAATTTATAGAGCAACAATACAAAATAAAAACTAAATGAAACGATTATTTTTAAATATAATAATTAAAAATCAGTAAAATAATAAAATAACGTTTTGGATTTTGCTAAACAGGAATTATTTTATTTTCCTGACTAAAAAATAGCTTAGCAGGAATTATTTTATTTTCCTATGATTTAAAAAAATGATTTAGATTTTAGAAGTTAGACAAATCGGTTTTTGCCCAGCGCCTTCACATCTGATACATAAGTTAACTTTCTAACTGTGCACTTTCATTTACTTATAGTATTTTGAGCTAACCATAAAATTAAGCAAAAATTAAACAAGTATTAAGACTAATTAAAATAATTAACTTTTTCATCAGAACAAAGAAAATTTCTATGAAAAAGCCATTAGAGGGAAAAGAAGCAGGCGTTTGAGATTCGAGTTGCACAAAAGTGTTAAAGTTAAAGTGTGTTTGCGCCCTTAGGCTTTCCCGTCTATATTATTTGTTATCACAATACAGAAAGCTCCTTGCAGGAGCAGCGCAAAGATGACCCACGGGAAAACAAAACCGTATTTATTATTCAGTATAGATGAAACATTTTAACATAAAAGTCGCCCCCTTTCTTTTCTCTTATTCCAGACCTGCGCCTATTCTTTATTATTCATATACACAGACATAAAAGTCGCATGCAGCAGACAAACGCTACACTTTCCCATCCTACGACGGCGGCGGCAGACATGAAAATTCTCTCTCACTCTAGTGTTTTACTTGCATTCGGGGGGTGGCACCTTCACATACAAAATATATATAACAAACGTGCTCTTGGGAAAACTATATTCCAATTTATGTCTGCTTGTTTACATTTTCCCTCAATACCTCAAGATTAGATTTGTTTGTTGCACCCAAGATTCACCTTTCATACCCCGACGTGTAGCAAGCAATATTTTCACATGTAGATTATTTTATTGCTTTCACTGTTTGGAAATAATACATAATTTTCCACTGATGATGCAACTGTTAAACTGCGTATAATAATAATTGCGCTCGTTTCGCATTTTTCCGGGGATAGTCAAATGTAATATGTAATTTATGATAATGCATAAATTATGTACTTAATAAATGCACCATTTTATTGTGACAGCTTTGCGAATAAAAGAATCAACCATTCATTTTCATATTTACAGTGCACTAAACAAGTTATATATTACATTATATACAATATCGCAATGTTCATATGAATATTGCGATTTTTATTAAATACCATTTCCATTTTATAGCTCAATCACCATTAATTCTTTAAAATCGGGCAATAAATGCATTGAAAAAAATTATAATTTTATATCACAGAAAAAAAGAAAATAAAATATAATTTTAAAAATCAAAAACGTAACAAAAATATGCAATTTTAGTTTGGCTGGATTTATAAAATGAAATTAGTTTCAGAGTTGCAGCTTCAGACATTGGAAAAGCGCACATTAAGAAATAAAATTTATTATCATTTTATCGCAGCCTGTTTTTCTGCCACACTTCTCTTCACGGCCTGTATAAAGCCCGCTGGTACAGGTATTCCTTTCAGGTATTTTGCTTTTCATCCATTTGCAGTACCTTCGCTGCTTTGCTGGCGGGCGCTGTGTATTCCTGCGTCGTGCGCTAATAAAATATTAGATTCCATCATGGTTTATTAAAGTAATAATAGCCTGTTGTACAGAACCGTATATTTCATGCTTAGACCTAAACATTCCCAGGATAATGGTAATAATAATGAGCGTAGCAGCGAAATGCAAAACCTTAATTACAAAATATATGCCGACAGAGTATGGAACGAACGGACTAACGAAGTTTCCATTCTACATATGCCAAAGATCAATCCAATGTATGAATTTCCTTTGTTTATATCATTAAAAGCCACTAATAAAATATAAATGAAATTACCAACGATTATATAACTTTTAGTAGATTTATTTTATTTAATTATTTCGATTTAGAAGCTTGCAAATTTATAAATTTAATGCAATTTTAAATAGTAATTTATTTACTGACAATATAACAGTTAACCAATTTCAAAGGTTAATATAAGCAAATTTAATTATTTTTTTTTGTAATTATTTTAAAAATATTAAAAATATGCAATTTATTAATTACATAAACGAGATGGCGATTATTGTAGAGATACAAAGGATACATTTTAAAGGGCTAATAAAATATAAAATAAATGACCAAACTTTATAACTTTGGGTACGTGATTTAATAAATTACTTCTGGGTTTTAGTGCGGTGTGTCCGATCATTAAAAATTAATAAGAATTCAAAATTAGTAGACAATAAGAAACAAAAATTAAAACTACCTTATATTTAACGAAACATTGATTTTTTGGCGATAACAATTTGATATATTAACCAAGATTGATAGGCAAATTTTACGGTACAGATAATAATGATAATACTTCTATCAAAATGAGATAATAATTTAAAGGAACTCATAAATTAAAATATTTCTATAAACTTTTTTTAATGTAATTATTTGTTGACTGTAAGGTTTTGTATTCTTTAAAAATGAATATTTCTTTAAAAAAAAATTAGTTTTTTCAAAACTAAACTCATTTAAAGTGTTAAAAACCTGCAAAATATGCAAATGACATTTTAAAAATATCGATTTTTTAGTTATTTTTATTTCTACTAAACTTTTGCTCCCAAATTGCCATTTTAAAAAACAACAAAGGCAATTTAAGCATAATTCATAACAAAATTTCTAGCAAACTCCGTTGCACGTACGATAATCGATAGAAAAGTCATCGATGAAACTTTTATCTGTTGCGAACTGCAAGAACAGACATCGCAGAAGCCGAAGATCACGTTCGCCTTCTATACAATATAATAGGAAAATTGCATATTTATAGAGTGCATTAGTGTGAATAGAAGAGCTTTCTTCTTGAACCGATAATATTTACGGTTAGTGGTCGGTTGTTATTTGCGACACAAACGCATCTATACTAACATAGGTACACACACATGATAGGAAATTGAATTTAAAATTGAATAACAAACCGATGCTATAACTTTTCCCTTTCGTTGTTGTTTTTTGAGCACATATGTAGGTTTCGGCTGTACAACATGTTTAGTTACACACATACCCTGCTTTTAGTTGTTTATTTTGAGGGTATAAATAAGCTCGGTGGGCGCTTGTATTACATTTATAAAATAACCGTGCTGCGACTAGCAACAAATTCCGTTTCCGATAATAATAAACTGTGTGCCTGCACTGTCGAACGCCTATTTTTATTCTATTTTGCAACGGTTTATATATTCTACACTCATTAATCATCATTAAATGCAACAAACATAAAATATTCGAATATGCTGGGGAAATTAACCGGAAATGCTGGTTTTTTGTTTTTGTTAAAAAAATGCAATAAAAATATTTCACTTAGTTGCATATTTTTATACAAATCAATTTAAAGTGCTATTTTATAATAAAAAGCATTTTTAGCAAATTTACAAAAAAAAAAATTCGTGTTTGTTGTAGACTAATGGTTTTGCCACCATTGAGTGCTAACTTTTAGTGCATCATTACTACATTGAAAAAAATATATTTTCTTTTTATTAGATATAAAAAATAATAATTTTAGTCAAATATTGCAATTTATTCATTTAATTGTAATGTGTTTAGTCGTTTAGTGCATTCGAAGAAAATTTCTAGTCATGATGGATGAAGAAAATCAAAAAGTAAAATAAATAACAATTGATAATGTTAAAATATAATATAATACCATTGATTATTTTCAATAAAAAATTGTTAATCTTTCGTAATTGCAATTTAACAGTAATAATAATAATAATATTATTTGCAATATGTAGTTATAATTGAAAATAGATTAAAAACATTGGAAAAGGATCAAACTATTAATATTATTCTCATATTTGAAGCATTGTTATTGGACCGTAATTATTTAAAGTAATAACGTAACAATTAAGTATCATTACATAAAATTAATAGCAATTTCTGAACTGCAATTGATGTATAGAAACTTGTTAATGAATAATAATCCTTCATAAATTTAACATATTAATTTAAGTACTTCTAGCAATTGAAAATTATCTAAACAAATAATAATATTAACCGAATTTACAACATTTAAATAATACATTTCCCTGCAAAATAGTAATAATACTACTGCAGTAATTTTAAAAACGAAAAGCAAATCAGAAGTAGGTATTTACGTTACTACAAGAAGAAGGTAATTAAAAAAATATACTTTTTCCATAAGGATATTATTTATGAAAAGGAAAATTTTCAGCTCTACCAAGGATATGAAAGTTACAGTAGCGGTGAAAACAGCGGTCGCGGCAAAAAATTACGTATAACAATGTAGAGGGCACACCGTTTGTACATTATGAATAATTAAACGGTCAGTTGTAATATTTTTTTCTGCACCCGCCCGCCGCCCGTGCACTGAACTGAACATTATTATTGTTACACCCGGGGACCCCAAAACCCTTCCGGTTTTTATATGCCCTGTTAAATTTACTTTCGGCTTGACAAAAAACAAACAGTATACACTGCGACTGTTTGTATGTGTGCTTGTGTGCGTATCCCTCTGTTCCGGGATGGCTTCCGTTAGAATAAGCAAAAACTGAATTAATTTTATTGCTTAATTATTTTCATATAATTAAACAACTAACAATGTTCTCTATTTTTGTCACTGTTTTTCATGCGATTCCATTTGATGGAATTATTTTTTTCAACACTTAAAAAATAATAGGAGTTTTTTATATAATATTTAAAGATTACGAAGTAAGTAATAATTAAATGAATTCTTTAAAGAAGTTAAAATAAAATCCTATTATTATTATTAATTAATAATTCCAAAACAATTTATCTAAGAAGTATAATTTAAAGGACCTAAAGGAATTTAATAAAATAAAAATGAAACAATTAAACTAAAATAAATACGATTAAATTTAAATGGAGAAAAAGCAATGTTTTTTCAAATTAAAAAATGCAGAGTCGGTGCATGTAAAGAGACGAAATAAACGGGCAAAGGAAAACCTTAATGTCCTTTCGGAAAATAAAGTAAACAACCCGAAGCGTGGATTTCCTTCTAATCCGGAATAGCATTTTCCAGTCACTTTGTGCACCTACATTTCTTTGCACTAAGAGACACAAGCACAAAAAACTACTTCTTCCTTTTTTCACTTTTATTTTCACATAAACCACACTTAAAAATGAAATCTCACGAATTTATTTTTAAAAATAAAAATCGAATAAAGATTTTCCATGAGGAATTAATTAAATCGAAGTTTTCTGATGCTTGAAAAAACAGTACTCTTCTACTTGCTTAATTAGTTTTGTCTGAAATTAATACGAAGCGTTTATATGAGAAACATAAGGAAAACTGCAAAGATGCTTTTTAATTAATAATAATTGGGCCGAGTTAACAACAACAACTGCAAAAGGAAAAAGTACCGATTTTAATTAAAAGCGTTCCTCTTTTATTAATAAAAAGCGCTGCTCATACTTAGCTTATTTGTACTTTCGTTGATTAAATATTGCATAAACAAGTTTATGCCTTTTAAGTATTAAATTTTGATGATTTTAAAACGCTTTGAACATTTCAACGCTTGAAAATTGATTAATGTTATATTTCTTTCTTCTTAATTTAATTATCAAATACAACAAACAACGAAAAGGAGTGTTAAAATTTTATTAAAAAAAAAAATAAATAAAAATATATCAAAGTAATTCCAAAATAGGCAAAACGCGAACAGTAAACAGACAATAATATTATACAATTAGTGTCAATAAATTAAGTATCATTTTCATTAATAATAGCAGGCAATTCGGCAAACGTCATTAATTAAATTGAACGCAAGCCCGCGCTAGCTTAATTGGAGATGTTTTCATTGGATTAAACAAATAAATTCTTATTAATTTTAAGCGCACAAAACGCACTATTTAATTTAAAAATTTCACAGCACAGTAACTTACAAAAATAGGTGCACGTCTTTAAAAAGTGGACTTTAAGCGGCTCAAAAGAGTATTTACCTTTTAAAAATGAAACGGCGCAATTAGTGAGGAAGCTTTATAAAGTTTTCTCGATTTTTCGGTTGGAAATCTAGCAATGAGGATTTCATTATCCGTACTGTAAAGGTACTGTGAAGAGAGACAGACCCCAGAAGAGAGAAAGAGAGAACGAGCAAGTTGACGTTGGCTTTTTTATATTAGAGAGTGCTTTATAACTCTAAACTCTGTGCGATTCAATTACTTACATCAGATAAAGTAAGTAGTGGTATTCTAAGACTCTATCATGTTTCAGACAAGTTGTATGTTTATACGTATGTACGTATGGATGGTACAAAAGGAAACCGGAAAAAAAATGAAAGTTTTCGCTCCGTGATGCGACGCATACTTTTGCCGAGTGTATTATCAATTCCTTCACGAAACTATTTTCATTTTACGTTTGTTTCTGAAGAGGAGACGTTTACCATCTTTTAGTAGTACTCTTGCTGCTGCTTCTAAACGTAGAAATAGCAAAATTTGTCACGAAAAATGTTCAAAGTATTTCCACTGAAAAATTGTTTCTACTTTGAAATAAATGAATAATAAATAAAAATATCTAAACAATGAATTATTAATTATTTTTAGAATAAAGAAATATTAATATTTAATGAATGCAATTATACTATGCAATTATTATATTACGTAATAATGTCAGTAATTAAAACTAGAAATTTTTAAAAGTCCTTAAATAAAAAATACAAAAATTTAATTAGTAGGTACTTTCGGCCCAAACATTGCAATTTCAACTAATGAAAACTAAAAGTTATCAAATGAGTCATAACTGAATTAAAAATCAGGAATAACTTTACCTTTGCAGTCATGTGGCGAGCGAAAAAGTTTATTAAATTCATTAAAAACTTGTAAATTTTGCAAACCGTATATGAGCCGTCGTAATTAACAAACACTTTAATTAACGAAAACCGTAGCACTGATTGAAAACAAATATTCATTTGTGATTTTAAGCACTTCAATATGCGAGGCATTTAAACAAATAGATAGGCCGATATGAATAAATCCATAAAGCCTATAAATAAATTACTTTCGAACTGATTGCAACTGAACGCAATTGTACGTTATCATTAACAAAAAACATAAATTCTTAAAAAAATATTTTTATATACTGTATAAAAAATAGAAATTAAAATTATTGAGGCATTTAAACAACAATTCAATATTTAATGTAAACAAAACCCGCTTGCCCGGCGCCTTCGCACACTGTACGCGGAGGGGAAAAACTCCATGCAACATGATTATCAAGCAAAATTAATAGAAAACAAAAAGATAACGCAAAGGAAATTTGCACGCTATAAATGCTTACAAGAAACAAATGTAGTTTGGCCAAACAGCAATTAATTTCCAATCCTAAATAAACTAAAACATGTACTACACATAAAAGATGTGCGCTCCAAACCGTACGCATAATGAATCCTCTTAATTAATTTACCACCTCATCAAATTTATAGGGCACCGATAATGGGTCCAATAATTGGCAAACATCAATATAATTTTAACAATCGATTAAGTAACTAAATTTTAAACTTACCGCTTTGTTATTCGAAACGCAAAATTCCCTCCGGTTTGCTTCTGATGCTGGTTAATTAATAATTTAGGATTTAATTATTTCCTATTTTTAATTATTGGTATTTACTTTTTTTGTTGATAAAAGTAAAGTTTTATTTAAGGTGCGATTGTTCGGACCTCACTACAGATAGAGGGAGCACTGATATGAAGGAAGCAGCAATTTAGGCACCGGTTCCTCCTGAAGGACGCGAAGGCTGACTGAAACTGGCAGACACTCTGTCTCGTTAAGGGCGCACACCCCCTCCAAACACACGCTCAGGAATCCCGGACCTGCCGCACATGCACCCTCTTATACACTCGTCTTTATTTTTCTTTTCCAACAATTTTAGAATTTCAGGAAACTGGCGGTTTTCCGTACCGCTTCCTTTTTTTCAATCAGCAGAACACTTAATTATTCATAGCTGTTTTTCTTGTTTTGTGGAATTGGTTAAGAGGTTTCTTTAATTTAGGAAAATTTAAATATACGTTCATACAAAGGATACCAAAAAATATGTAAACAAAAAAATAAAAATTTAGAAGTAAATTAAAAACATTAAAAAAATATTTTGTGTAAAAAGTTCTTAAAAAGGTTACAAATTATTGTTCCATTCTTTGTTTGGATATTTTTTATATAATAATTTGTAGCAACTGCGAAAAAAGCTTAAAAAACCAATATTTTCCATCAAAATAATAATTGAATATTCATTTTATCATAAACCACAATAGCATCTAATTAATATAAAATAAAAATAATAATAATAACCACATGAAATTACCACAAAATATAAAGTAAACAACAAACCACTTTTTAATCAACAAAACAAGAAAAAAACTAATTTATAAAGCTAGAACAACAAACGCAAAAATTTCAACGTTTCAGCAGAAATTTTTCATGTTTCATTTCCAAACGCAGAGTTTATGAAAATTAAGTCCAATTTTCAAATAACCCTTAGTGAAAAATTATAGAATAGCAAAAGCATATTTGCGTTAATATGGCATGGGATGGGCACAGAATAAGCTCATGACGCGAATACGAAACCAAAAAGAGGCAAGTAACGCTCGCAGCACCTGTTTCTGCATAATAACACCATCATTATCTACTACCGATCACTTGCAAAGCAGAATTTCCGCGTTCAATTTTCATATTCTTAACCGTCTTAACACCTTCTGCACATTGTGCGCTCTGCGAAGAAACAAAGGCAAACTGTTTCGCAGCGGAACCACCCGCTTAGTTCTTGTTTTCATTATTTTTCCGATTTTATTTTTATTGTTCCTTTTGTTATCGACAGCTTAACACAGCGCAGACTACTAATTGTTTTACTTTAATAAGTTCTAAAAGCTTTTTACTAATTATTGGATAAAATTTTAGAGCGTTACAGACTATAGAAACTTTTGTGTCATTAAAGGTAGAATTTGTTGGGGAAGTTGCAAAAAATTGTTAATATTTAATTATTAAATATGTTAATGCTTGAATAACTTTTTAAAAACGTCATTTTCGATTAAACTATTAACTTATTTGATTAAAATATAAATTAAAACTGATTTTTTAGTAAAAATATAACAGCTATAAAAATAGGCGATGAAAAGGTTTATTAAAAATAAAAATAACATTTTCAATTATTTATAAAGAATATTCAACAACAGAAGAACACTTTCTTATTAATAATGAAACAGAAAATAAATATTGTATTTCCAACTTAATTTTTTCTTTCTGGAATTTCTAAAAAATAAAATCATAGAAAAACTTGCCCACAGCAACAGAAAAATTATAACTATTAATATTAATACCAATTAATCGCACCTGATTTAGAAGAATTGTCATCAAAAGCCCTAGCGAAAAACCAAAAATTCACAAAGATATAAAAAAAAATCAAAAAGCAAAAATCAAGAACTTTTTAATTATTCAGGGCAGGGACTTCATAAATACGCACTAAGAAATATGCAAACAAAAAATTCAAAATTGTTTAGAAATAAATAATAAAACAATACTCATTGAACACGAAGAGGCATCTTTTGCAGAGAAACCAAAAATGAATACTGCCCCCATAGAAGCGGGCGATCAATAAAGGCAATAGTATTTTCATTCAGTAACCACGCTACGGAAACACAAACAATGAGTTTTCCTTGTCAAGTAACATTAATATCTAGCAGAAATCATTAAAGCTTAAATCACCAACTGATTGCAGTAATTAAAAAGCGATCAAAATGGACCGTCCACCATCCGCAAGACCACTTTCCACCCGCCCTCCATCAGCTGTGCCTGTGCCACGAACAGCCATGGTAAAAATAACTTTATTTTCTTTAATTAACACAATAAAAAATAAAATATATTTTTAAAGAATACAGCATCTTCGCGTCCTTTCACTCAGCAAGGACTGTCGGGGTTGCGGCCGCCCCCAACTTCTGGAGGGAGCACTAACCGGATTTACCGTGACAAACGGTACTACATATCGCGAATGCAGGCGCACATGAATGCAATAAGGGATGAAATAACGCGCTTGAATCGGTCCACATTGGATTACAGGGTAAGCTCTTTAAATCGCCAAGAAATGCGCAAAACGGCCGAGGCAAGTGCTAAGAAATTGGCGGAAAAACAGGAACTGTTGACAGTTTATAATACAGCATTAGATATGCATTTAAGTAAAACGAGAACGGAGGAAATTGTGGCGGAGACGGCTGATCTTAAGCAACGTAATGAGATGCTGCTGAAGGAATTGGATAATGTTTTCCAGAAGAAGGTGCGCAAAGAGGAGAAAATCGATGATCTGAAGAAACAAATTAGCGATGAGGAGGAGTTCATTAGGTCGCTGATAGAAAAACTTTCGCCGGAAAGTAAGGAGCGCTATTACGCGCTGGCTGAGGAAAACAGAAGGACTTTGGAGAATATAGCCAATATGCAGCAGAAAATTCAAGAGTCGAAGGAACTGATCGAAAAGTATAAGGGCAATATTATGCAGTCGGTGGCTAAACAAAAGAAACTGCAGTTGATGAGAAATGTGGCCAGATTGAAGGTGCAAAAGGACGATTTGGAATCGTTTGTACAAAATACTTTAACTCCGGCTCAACAACGCGAAAAATTATTGCAACAGGTAATTTACTTTTTAAATGTTACAATATTAATTAAGTAATTAAAGAAACTTTTCTTTTTCTTTCTTTAAACAAGTTAATAAAAAAGTTAACTTTTTAAAGAGTAAATTTGTTAATTTCTTTAGTTTTTAACAGTTTTATAATTAATGAGTCAAGTATTTTAAGCAAAGAAACAAATATATTTGCAAGAAGTAGTTTTTTTTTATTTATTTAAATTTTAAAAAATCATTGAAATAATAGAAAATGTAACCGTAATCAAAGAGAAATTAAAATTTAAAATTAAAGAAAAGGCTAGAAAACCGCTTTAATTTATGCCATTTCGAGCATAAATATACATTAAAAGTAAAGGGAAACAATTAAATTGCAGGTGAAACAGGATAAAGCCGATATAGAAGCGTTGCTAAAGGTAAAAAGCAGCGTGGAAGAAGAATTAAGCTCAAACGAAGCGCGACTTAATGAATTTACGAACGAATTAGATGGCAAGGATAATGCCCGACTTAGGAAACACAAGGAATTACGCGATAGGGGCGAGCATATGGAAAAGTTCATCGCGGAGTACGGAGATAAGGCCGATAATCTTAAAGAGAAGATTCGAAACACGAATGCTGACATTCGAATCGCTTTGGATCACATGTCGGAGAACATGACCGACGTTTCCCTGAAGGAACTCGACGTGAAGTTCGACTCCAAGGAGCAGAACACCATCGAAGGATGGACCAACAAATACAAATTGTTGACAAACCAAATATCTCGGGTAATTGTTTATATATTTTTTAAATTTATTTAAAAAGTACTAGCAAATAAATGTTTGATTAGATTTCAAGCGTAAAGGAAAAATACGAGCGCGAAATAGAGACGTTGAGAGAGCAAATGTCGAAGATGCAATCGGAGATGATACTGTACAGTGACATTGAAAAGGGACGGACGCAATTAGAGTCGAAACGGAAACTGTTGTTGGAGAAACAAAGTCAATTACAAAGTACCCTAAACTCTACCAGAGATGCTGTGGTTGAAGCGCGCAAAAGGCGCGATGACATGAAGGTAAATATAAGAAAGTTTTTTCCTTTTCTGAATTAGAGGTTTAACTGCCATCGGTCCAAATGCAATTTCAGCAACGAATCGAAGGCAACGAAGATTATTACGAGATAATGAAACTGGAGAAGAGCATCGAGGAAACCGAAATGGAAAACAAGAAGTTGGAACAAGCCCTTGCTACCGAAATGAACAACGAAGAAATGGACAAGTTGCTCAAAGAATTAGACGAATTGCTAGCGAAAAGAAACGCGCAATTAATAGAGCAATTACAGAAAAGCGACAAGAAGCGCTTAGAAAATTAAAGTTCACCGATTCAAAACTCTAAAAGATAAATAACTACAAGCACTAATTGTTTTATAATTATTAAATAATGCAAATGAAGCACTATTGTGTCATTGTTACTGGAAAAAAAAAATAATCAAATTGCTATTATTGTTCAGTCAACGAATTAGTTGTTTTAAAAATGCTTAATATTTTAATAAAGTAACCAATATTTCAAAAAACACAAGTGTTTTTTTATAAAAAATTAAAAATAAATGGATTAAAATGCAAAAATTAACAATGTATTAGTTGTCATTCACTAGGCAGTATTAATTATTGGTCATTAAACAATTACCCACAGCTTACAAAGGCTCCAAAATGGAGCAGATCTTAATCCTAGTGTATGAAAACAACAAAAAGACGCGAAACCCTTTTTTTTTACTAAAATCAATAAGTCTTAACTATTAAAAACAGCCCGTTGTATATCAAAAAATTAAATTAGTTACCTCTATACAATTAGCGCAAGTCTCCTAGCGCGTTCAGATTAAGAAAAATGAAAGCAATTGCGATCACCTTCTGTAGCCTTTGACCGGTTTCGTCGATGGACCAATCGATTTGTTGAGTATTGTGTTCGACAGGAGTATTACGGGTGAAAACAAATGTAAGGCATAATTACTAAAACAATTGTTGCGATGAAAAATACCAAAACAATTAAGGAAATATTTACCGGCTTATTCCTGATACAGGAGTTGCTTCGTTTCCACTGACTATAAAAAGTGGGAATAAAATGGAAAATATGCATCCACTGCAAAAAGAAGAAACCATAATCTTTTTTTAATTTCTTTCAACTCTCAATAAAAAAATGCAGTTTTTTGCTAATTTGAAATTTAAATAAGCGAAGAAATGCAAAATAAAAATCGAAATTACTTACTTTACAGTCCACGATTGAGATAATTGAGTTAAAACTGCCAACGGCAAGCCGAATCCTAAGAAATAGGGCCAATTGGTCTCAATAAAGACCAATCTTTTGTGCAGTTCCCAGCCCATATTGAACCATTTGTACTCAAAAGTATACAAAGAGTACAGCAGGCACATATGGACCACTGAAAACACCTTTCCCACCATATAAATCGGTATATATTCCACTAACATCGCCTGTATTAGAAACAAAGCTTGAACAACAAAACTAAATAGCGAATCAGCAATTAATTTGCTTAAGCTCTGTTCAAATTGTGGCCTTCCTCTGCTATATCTATAAGCAGAATCTGCTATATCCTAAATAAACATTCAAAAAATATGGTTTTGTTTTTTAACAATTAAATAAAATAAATTAAAAAAGACAAACTTACTTGAAACCACAAACAATTGACCACTTTGCTTAAAATAAATAAAGGCAGCACCCATATTGTTTGAAATATGAATATCAAAAATGGCCTAATCCATGACCAGATCAAATTGCTCATAAAAGAGTTGGAGCCAAATATTTTTTGCAAAATAAAATTGATCAATGGTAAAATTCCATAATCAAATAGTAAGATGCTTAGTAAAAATATGCCACCATTTAATATGCTGCATTGAACAGTTCTCTTAAGTACTTTGGACTCTCTGAAAATGCTCTTATTAATAATTTGTGAATAATATACAGTGGGTGCTTACTCAAATTTCTTTAAAGTTTTGGGTTCAGTAAGTTCTTTGGTCACATCAGATTCTCGTCTTCTGATTGGAGTTTGAGCCCTAGATGGGGACATTTTGGACCTTAAGCGATCATTCATTTCTTTGTCCAGGTAAATCAGAGTACCCATACCTTTGATACTATCATAAGTGCCTCTGAGAATGGCATATAACATATTCTGTAAATATTTTTGATGTTTTTTGAGGCAATGAAAATGTTTAGCTGGTTCAACAATACCTTCATTTCCATGATGATTACTTAGTATTTTAATAAATCTCAGTGGTTACTTATAGTAATAAAGAAGGAAAATGTATAAAACTATATGAGGAAACCCGAAATTTTGTGTTTTTCAGAGTTTTCCGTCGTATTTTTGGCTTTTTTCTGAAAATAACCTTTATTATTTTGCAATTTTCCTGTAGAAAATCTATGCAACTATACTTACGAAACAACTAGACAAGTAGGTGTTTCAAACATTTTTGTTCTCTAATTAGCTTGAATAGAATTTTCGAAGTTTAAAAAATTAAGCAACGAAAATCTTTGGCAAAAAAAAACGGGACACATTTTATTTTATGAGATTTTTTATTGAACATTTAAAATGTTTCTGAAAGAAAATTATTTAAATTTTCAAACTAAAAATTAAATCACAACAGCTTATAATACTCCTTAATCAGCCCAAAATTATCGCCGATATCAATATTTACAAAAATTATATACATATTATGGAGATTACAAATTACAATCGATTCGATGGACCAAAAATGAATTAAATAACTAATTATATAAATATATATTCTTTTACACATTCCAACAATTGCAAAAATATTCTTTAGAGTAAATCTTTTAATTTATAAATAAAAATCACAAACGAGCAAACGATTTAAAAGCTTGAAAGCAGAAAAGTCTCATTGAAACCTCAATTCAGATCAATCTTCCTCCATACGAACGCAAAAAATAGAACGTTTTGCAAATTATCGCATTCGAGAATGGAAATTAAATATTTATATGTAAAATTAAATTCAATTCAAACTAAAAAAAAAAACCTTTTTTTCTTTTTCTTCATTAACCTACCGGTTTTCACGATAAATCCAAAGAATTTATCGGCATTTAATTAAATTTGTTGTTAGCCAGCAGAATTGTTGGGACGACTTGTTGTTATTTTATTTGGAGTACACATATTGTGGTACTCAGATCTAAAATTCAATTGTTTAAAATAATTTCGTAAAATCATAAGTCAAAATTAAAAAAAATTTACCTTATATTGGAGGGCAAAATTGAATCATCCAAGTTAAACTTCTTAGTAACCAGCAAACAAAGTGTTTTTAAAGTCGGAAACAAGTCCAGAACGTACATATCACTGTGATCTATCAGACCTTCTGTTGTTGTTGAAACTTGTTCACCATTTAACATAACAGGACTGAAAAAATAAAAATGATATTAATAACATTCAATAAATTTTCCTTAAAAAAGAAATGCTAAAAATGCCAAACACATTACGATCAACGCAACAATCAAAAGTTACCTAAAACTTGCTCCTAATTAATGGCTTAATGATCAAAATTATGCAGTGATGCTAAAATTTGCGAATATTATATCTAAATTAATAAAATAAAAAAAACAATATTTTTCAGCTATTGAGCTAAGAAATCCAATAAATTGGTTTCATAATTAATAATAATTACCTTGTGCCACCAATGAAAAACACTCTGTTATTGACCAAAACACTGGCGTGTCTCCTGCGACGACAAGGACCGTCACCGTATGGTTTCAATCTCTTCCATTGGTTGTTTCTCGGATTAAATTCGAACATGTCATTATAATGCTGACCTTCAGTCGCATTGTATCCTCCAAATATGTACATCTTTTCGTTATAAACAACTGCAACAGTAAAATATTAATAAATTGTCTTGAAAGACAATGAAATAAAGCCTTACAAGCAGAGTGACTTCTTCTGCCTTGTGGCTTCTGTCCGTAGGTTATCGGTTTATGCCACGTTCGCGTAGTTAAATCCAAATACCACAAATTAGAACAGTATTTCTCTCTGGGTAGATAAACATTCAGCAAAATTTCGCTGCTTCTTCCGCCGAATAAGTACATTTTGTTGTCGATGCAAACGGCGGTATGGAAATCTCTCAGCAATGGTTCAGAACCTGTAATCAAATCATTTAGTAACTATCAAATTTTTCCAACTTTAGTAAATTTTAGTTGATTTAATGTTAAGTAAAAGAGGATTACCTGAAGTATGTACATAAGACCAATGCATTTTCTCCAAGTCCAACATAAAAACCCCTTTGGCAAAAGACTCAGTTTCATCCTCATATCCACCAAAAATATACATTTTACTTCCACACAAGCAAGCAGTGTGTCCATCGCGCCCAAAAGGGATGTCCCCAGTACAAGGGCTGGCTCTCCAGCAATGCCAAACAGTATCAAAACAGAATAAAGCAGAGCAGGCCCCTCTGTCATTACGCCCACCCCAAATATAGATTTTATCCTCATAGTGCACTGCCGTGTGACCATATCGTTTAAAAGGCAGAATATCATCGTTCTCGAAAAAGGGTAGATCGCTCACGGGATGCTTAGTCCATCGAAATGTCTTTGTGTTGAGAACATGCACATCAATAGACTGATAGTCTCGCATATTCTCACCATTGCAGTATCCTCCAAATGTATATATTTTGTCGCCCATAGCCACAGCAGCATGGTTTACTCGTTTGGGGCCCCCTTCGACTTGTGTTACCCAATGCATTTTCTCTGCAACGAAAATTACGTCGTAAATGCTGTTTACTGACACAGGTTTACTGTTTACTTGTTTAGTAGGATCACGTAATTAATAAGCCTAACACATTCTGTGCGAGTGATACTTGCGTTATCAGAAGCGTGCACGATATTAAATGGACCTGCCGACAATGTTTGTTTATAACAAGTTAAGCAATGGTCAAGTTCAACTACTGCTTTGGCATTCGATGCTTTCCTTGAGGACGACAAAAAAAAACCATTGATTTGGAGGTTATTGAGCGACGTGAAAGTTGAGTTGCAGTAGGTTTATTCAAGGAAAAATCCTTACTCAGTGAACTTGACCGTTAGTTTTACAATCTTTTCCAGTTTTTATAATTTTATGATACTGTAACAAATAGGCATTTAATAAAATTGCATTTTATCCTTTGATTTTCCATTTTTCTCACCCAAAAATTCTATTGATGATCCTGTCGATCGCTGTTGATTTCTGAAGAAGACAATGAATTTATGCACCTAAAATTAAAAACAATTATAAACAAAATAATAATAATAAATATGAACAAATCCCGAAAACTACCTGTTAAGCGAGTCGGAATTCGAAAATCCTCTGAAAAGATAATTTACTGGACCGTTGAATTGGCCATACCAAGGGGATACTGCCATTGTCGCCAAATGCCCACTGAGAAAGCTAAGGGCTAAATCCTAAAACAAAAATTTTAAATAATCAATTTTACATCAAAAGAATTGATTAAGAAGTAATGGACCCACCACTGACCCCCAATAATAATAATAACAATTAAAAAATAATTATTAATAATTATTCGATGGACACATTACTTATTACTTCTTAATCAATTATTTATTAATTTAAATAAATGAAAAATATATAACAAATTAACAATTAGATGAAAAAGTAAACCAAATGAAGAATGAGACCAACGTAATGTTTAAGAAAATCTAAAACAGACTGTATTAATTAATAAAAAAGGCAAAGAAGTGTAAGAATTAAGAAAAGGATGAAAAACCTAAAACAGAAAATATTAATATTAAGAAAATACATTTTTAGAAACTAATTTAAAATTAACAGTAAAAACATGCAGGATAGGATAATGAAAGGACAAAAACTGAAACAAACGCGATTCATTATTTTCCGGTAAACGCGCGCGAAAAATAAAACACACATTTTAATTTTATTAAAACAAATTATTTAAAATTTAAATAAATAAGCACATTTTTCACTGGGCATCCATCATGAGAGACCGGTAGACCTAAAATTAACAATGTAATTATCTTACAATACATAAGAAAACTGATTAATTAGAAAGGACACTAAAGCTCTATGATTTCCTCTTTGAAAAATCTGGAACAAAAAAAAAAAAGTAGTAAAGAGGGAAAACTAAACCACAAGCGAAACAACATCAAATAGATAAAATATATAAAACGTAAAACAAGCTTAAAGAGAAAGTGAAAATTAACTATGAGGGATCCCCACCCCCACTGAAAACATAAGAAAAATTAAATAATAATTAGTAGCTGAAACGAGAAAAAAGATTAAACCCAACAACAACGCCTAACATGCCTAACAGAAAATAGGGATAGCTAA